>JPYR01000089.1:130163-173110 GCA_000775305.1 Belgica antarctica | reverse complement strand
AGGGGAAAATCATACAAAATTCCACGAAAATTTATTAATTTTCTTGGAATTTTAGTGGAAAAGACGGCCGTCTTCACCACCCGTCCCATTCTTTTGCCGAGTGCAACGGGTTCGAAAAATAGGCCGTCCGACTCGTCTTCCGTCCCCGTCCCAAAGACTCGTTGGGAACCCTGGCTACGATACGTGAGAAAGATATAAAAAAGTTTTTGAGAATAAATTTTAACAAAACATTTGTCATTGATAGAACAAAAATAAGTGTTTGTAAATTTTTTCAATTTACAGTTTCAATTAGAAAGTTTTTTAAAATGGCAATAATTTTCAAATAATTTATGAACGGAGCAAAGTTTCTATTATCTCTTATCGGTGAGAATTAAAATAGGAAAACTTAAAATTCAATTGTTCTATTATTACAAAAGCTTTGTTGTGTATCAGTGACAACATAACTAGTTAAGCTTTCACTGTTCGTATAAAGATCATAACCGTTTTTTGAAACTTTAAACTTGAGTTAAAGCTTTGACAAAATGAAAACAAAAAAAAATTATGTATGAAATGTTTTTGCAGCTTTAAAACAGATAAGTTGTGCTTCTGTATTCATGAAAACTGAACTAGTGAAGAGTCTTCGCATGAATTTTGAAAAGCTTTGAAATAAAATTCAACCTTGGCTTATTCAAATATTTTCAAAATTAGATAACATAAATCTTCTTAAAATACGCAGCTAATCAATGACGTATGGAAATTTAGCTTTCAATTTTTGTATAATTTTTATTTTGTCTATTTTCTTTTAAGTTTAAAATTACTTTTATACCACACGATGATAACTGTGGCTTAAAAATCAAACCTTGCAATATACATATCAAGACAGCATTGATAGAATTTCCACGATTTAGCGTAGCTTCTTGACATTATAAAACCCACGAGATAAATTTGATGACCATCTGAAAATGAAACTCTTAAAATATCTAGTGTACCATTGATTTAAAAAATTTCAAAGTTAATCAGCCAGTGCTTGATCAACTTCATTTCCAGTTCTTCCACGTCATCCTTCTACCAATTACTGGTTGATTACAGGATTAAATAAAAAATTTCCAGTTCAAACAGATGTCATTTCAATTTTTTTCTACAAACAAGTTGAAATTAAATAAGAGTTCAGAGTTGATGTTACATATTAGTAACTTGCGAAATCACGTTCGGCGACAATTCACGGCATGTGGACAGACGTAAACAGTTTTTTCAATCAGCGTTGGTTTTTACACGAATGCTGGTTGCTTTGTTTATTGAATGTCTGTATAAATATTTACTACCTACACTAGGAGACTTCCAAAGCTTATCAGAAGCTTGATGAATCATAAAAAAAAGTTTTTAATATTGCTTGCCTGAAGCCATGCGGTGCATTAATTATGCCAGCTTACAAACTAGGCCTGAATCGCCCTAAATGCAAGATCGGCAGTTTTCGTTTCATCATAATGCATGCACGTTCATTTCGTCATTCCATAAACCAGTTATTGGGCTAGCCCTGAAATTTCTCCATGATGACCTTCACTCTTTTTACCTAGTTCTGGATTTTGGATTTGCCAACGCGTTGTTCTTTTGACAGAAACAAGTGCGATCAATGAATCATCGTCGCCTTATTTTCACAAGTTAAGAAGTTGCCCTATTATCGGGAAATGAAAACCGTTTTGAACTTGTATGAATGGTTGGAATTTTTTATTTCCGATATTGAAAATTTTTCATGTGCTTCCTTAATCCTACTAGACCTAAGCTTGAATTAAATTGTGGAGGTTAGGAAGTCACCCTGAGCTAGTCTGGCTTAGAATTGTGACGTATTTCTTGTCTTCTTCGGGCATCGCCACGTCGCCCCAGCCCCAAACGTTGTCTTCTTCGTGGTGAACGTGATTTCCGTTCTCGTCGGTCGATCTGTCCTTGATGTACGCCATCAACTTCTCTTCATTTGTCTTCAGCTTGGAATATTTGTGACTCCCGTCACCAGTTCGCAGAATTCGTTTCTTTATCAATTCGTCTGAGACAGTTTTCAATTCCGTTGCCCAGCCTAGCCAAGCGAAGAAGTCCAGAAAACCTGTCGAGAAGTTGAAGTAATATGAGCCGAGTTCCGAGGTCTTGTAGTCCCACCTTCAAAAAAATTGTCAATTTCAATTAACTTTCTTTCCGATCGCCGACTCCAAAAGTCGTTTGCAACTAATACTCACGGAAAAACGTGCTGCATCAAGCAAAAACATGAAAACAACATTGAGTTAAAGAAAACACACCGAAATATTTCGACGACTTACGTGGAAGTTGTGGAAACCTTCACCGAAAGCCAGCAATGCGACGAGACGGGTATCAACAGGGCTGATCGACCTAAAATGCAATAAACGTTTAGAAACTTCTCAAGTTTAAATAAATTTGGAAATCTCACTTGTCGTATGGTTTCATTCCATATAAATGTGCAGCTGAATTGATAAGCCATGTCAAGTGCAGCGACAAAGTGTACCGATAGACCGAAGTAAAGAAGAAACAAGCGGCGAAGGTTTCTCCGAGGAACATCCACGGGATTAGCGTTGGAATTGCGACGCTGATGACTAAAACCAGCGGCAAATAGTGTCTGTGCTGGAACATGATGTGCTTGTCGCTCGCCAAATCACTCATGTCGACTTTGGCGCCAAACTTTATGACATCTGGGTGCTTCTTGCACAAAAGCCATCCCATGTGTGAGAAGAAAAAGCCGCGACGCGAGTTGTGTGGATCTGCATTGGTGTCGCAGAACTTGTGATGCACTCTAAAGTTAGAGAAAGGTTTTTATTGATTCGGTTTTTCATTTCCTTTCTTACCTATGGTCACGAGCCCATTCAAAGACGCTATTTTGGAATGCGACCGATTGGAAGTAGATTAGCAAGATCTTCAATGCGTTGTTTGCTTTGTAAGATCTGTGCGCAAAATATCGATGTGCTCCAGCCGTGATTCCGAAAGCTCCGGCGAAACCGTACGTGTACGCTAAAAATATTAAGTTTTATCAGAAATTAAAAACTAACTTCTGAAATCTAAAGACTAGGAAAAGTTTTCTTGTTGACCTAGCGATTCACAAATGAGTTTCTTCTTTTCTCATTTTTTACGTTCGTTCGATTGTTAAAACAACGAAAGTGAGATTCGATCTTTCGTTAGAATTCCTTTGTGAATCTTCAATAACAGCGATGACTAAAGTGTCGATGCAAATTGTGTGCCCAAGTTATTGATTATAAAACTTGTTACGCATAATAATTGGACACAACCTTTGATGGAACGAATTTGGCTGCAAAAATTGTCGCTGCTTTGTTTAGTTTATGTGGAATTAATTAAAACTTGTCGAATTCTACAGTGTAGACAAATGTTTGACATTGGAAATGAACTTGAAAAGAAATTTCGTGGAAACATAATATGTACGAGAAAATTTTGAAAGGGCCACTCTTTTAACTGACAAGCGCAGTTTGAATGAAAGTCGCTCCACTTATTGCCGCACGGAGGGCGATTTTGCTGTCAAATCGATTAGTGACCCGGCGCCGATCATCACAAAAAGTTCTAACTATGGAAATAATCAGCTTTCAATTCATATGTTTATTCGGTTTCGTTTGTTAACATTTTCTTCGCGTATTTTGTGACGAGGCCGTGCGCCATATACCAGAGGACTGTCATTCAAATCGCAAATGATATACAGTGGCCTTTTTAAACTTTTCTCGATGTTGGCAATAAAGTGATCTAAATTTCCATGACAAAGTCGATGAATTTTTATGCAAACTCATTTCGCTAACATTGCAAAGCTTTTATCACTAAACGTTTTCGATCGAAACGTGTCAGACGCGTCGTCAGATGTTTCAAGTTATTTTAGGACAAATCTTGACCATAGTTGACGTTTTGTCTTAGTCTTCTAGTAGCTTTTTATGACTCGCCAAAAGTCTGTTTTAATTTTGCTATTATAATCTCCATTGAAATGTATTTGTTTTTAACTGCCAACATTTCCTTTGGTTTAAGAACTAACTCCGCGATTATGAACGTATACTGAATGCTGTTTCCAATAACGTCAATGAGTTTTGGAGGATTTTTAGCTCATCCGGTGATAAATCAGTTGATTTCGGATGTTAATTAAAGCAAAATGATGATATATATATAAAGCAAAACAGCCAATTTCATGGGCAAACGACTTGACATTTATAAAAACTTACTGAACAGAACTGTCCACCAAGAGTTCAAAGGCAGCATGAGTCCGTAGATTGTTCCTAAATGAAGAAACACAAAAATGATTATGTTTCTCCATACCAGCTCCACTTTGTACTCGGCGCCCGGCAACTCAGCAGGGAATTCTCTTTCTTTGACTGCGACGTGTTCTTCGTGATTAAGGGAGCTCTTCGTGACTCGCTATTTGGATAGTTTATCGGCAATTATGATTTTTGTTTTATTTGAGAGGATGTAATTGTACCTTTTCTGGAACGACAGCATTATTGCTGCTCAGTGAATTGAAATGTGTGCCGGTCTTGCGTTCGGCATAAATCATCGAATCACTTATTGTTGTTGGAGCCATTTTTCCTTGCTAAACGAAGACAGAGAAGAATTTTGTGGATAATTTCGTTCGAAGTCAATAAATTGAACGCAAAATATCTTTTGACTAAGTAGATTACGGCGGGTAATTGAGGTGGAATGTCAGAAGCGGCAAGATAACGAACCGCATTATTTACTTCTTCGATGATTTGCGATGGTAAAATCCCATCGCCTTGACGTCATTACAATGGAAAAGTGCAAAACGCACCGGTCGGTCTTGCAAAATTCTCCGGCTAAGAGGAAACTTCGGAGTTCTCTCATGCACTTCTTTTGCTTTTATTGGGGTTAAAGAGTTTTGTAACAACTCGAGTGTTCTATAAAGTCTTTATAAATCGAATTGGATAAAATCTGCATTGCATAATGCTCGTATGGGTTGGATTCGAGAAGCACAAATAAATTTTGCCCAGACTTGGAGTACCACTTGATAGCAGATTTTATTGTTAAAAAATTTAAAACCCCTTCAAGCGATCCTTTGTGTTCGGTTCACAAGGTAAAACTTACAAAATGTCAACATATAAATCGAGACATCCACCCTAATTGCACATTCATAATCTTTTGACATTGATTTCAGTTAAGAAATAAACATCCGACGTGTTATCAATCCGCAGTAGGTGTTATTTTTGGTCATTCATTATTTTAATGCGCTAGTTATCTGCATTAAGCATCATTGCGCAGGCTGCAATTAAGTGAAATCTCAACTGGCTGCCGATCAGCCAAAATCGATTGACGTCATTGATTTACACGCATCGGTCCGCCTTAAATGCAACATCGACACTTTTAGTTTTTTCTGCAAGCATGCCAATTTCGTCACATCGTAAACCGGTTGGGTCGAGCCAGACCCTGAAATTTCTCCTGGCTTGACCTTCAATGTGATAACTCGAACATGGAAAAATTTCCACAAAACCAACTGAAATCGTCGTGCGTTTCACTTCGTGTCGAGCTGCGTCGTGTCCATTGATAAATATTCCCATTATATCATCAATTCCCTGCACTCAACCGGCTTAATACCCATGAGAAAGAGTCATTACGGCAGTTTATGGAGAATTTACGTGTTGCAAAGACTATTTAAGCAACAAAATTATGTGAAGTGATGCGCAGCATTTAAATACCATGGTGATGGATTCTTGACGCAGGACTGTCCGAAGGATTCTCTTCATCTTGATAAGCGTTTATGTTTTTTTTTGACACACTGCTGACAGGCATCTTAATGTAAACTTTAAATTAACCCCATAAATTGCCACAGAAGGGAATAAATATAATAAATGAATGAAATAAACTTTAAATTACCAATTGGCAAGCATTTTAATGAGTTTTTTAGAGCGTTGACTTTTAGTTCTTCATGTTCTGATGATGAATGTTAATTTTAATTAGGATTTAAACGCACATTTTTTCTGATGTCAAGTTTGGTTAGATCATGTTTAAATCAATCTTGACTTTAAACGAAATACTTTTGATATTTTTTTAATTGTTGAACCGTTATTGATTTCATGATTGGTAAATATGTCATGAACTAAAACTTGTTAATGCAGTGACTTCTTGCGCAAATTTCGTCAAAAATAATTTCTTTGTTTGATTTTTGAGTGGAATGAGCTCATTAAGCTTTGAAAATTCATAATTTCTCATAACCTGCCGATCGAAGGTTGTAAAAAAAATCCGGATCAACTCCTAGTTTTATGATTAAAAGTGTCATTTTGTGAAACGTTTTACCAGTACAGATAACAGATCTCGTATCGAAGATGTTAGCACATTTGCGCTTATGTCGTGACGAGACTTTAATTGCTGCGAAATCTTCACTCAATCAGTGCATGGAATGACGGACCCCCGAGAGAAATTTATTGTCCGAGTTTTCTCTGCAAAAGTTCAAGGGTAGCTTTATGAACGTTACAAAAATTTTATGTTTCGTCCACTTCGTAAACTTCACAATTTGTCAGGCGACTTTTTAAAGTTTCCTTAGCCACTTTCAAACTGGATTTAAAGGTGTTTTGATTTTCGACTCAAACGTTGGCAAGTCTACGGTTGATGGCATCCACAAGCTTGCAGCAAGCAAATCAATGTCAGTTGTCTTATTAATTCACCGCGATCGTAGCATTTAGATCATTTCAACTTTAATCTTGTCATTTTTCTGATTGGAAGTTGGCAATAAGACGCATAACCGACAAGTGACAAATGTTTGCTGTTTTATGTCTTTTTAATTTATTTCAGAAGTCGCGAGTAGATAAAAATTTAAAAATTTAAAATGTTGATTTTTAAGCTAATTTTGTTTTTGCGAATTTTCGTTCATAATCACTGAAATTTTTCTCAAGTTTGAGCCAAACTAAGAAAATGTTATAATGGCTCTTTCGGGACTATGCTTTCAAAGCTTCGAGAACACGTGAATCAAAACAAGTTTTTAACTCAGAGACTTTCGGGAAATTTTTAAATAAAAAATATTTCTAATATTCTTTTCAAAGACTTTTCGCCAACAACAATTTATTCGCTGAAAAGCAGCAACTTTTCTTGAGTTTATTTATTATAAATCACACTTCCAACCTTTTCTCCACTAAAAAACTTGAATTTTTATCAGAATACTTTTTTCTTTCAAAGTTCATTAAATTGTTTTGCACTAAATTTCATATTTTTCTTTAATGTTTTGCACTTCACTAGGCCAAGTATCCAGGCCCAACTTTTGGTTTGCTTGAATCAAGTCTGCGTCCACTCGGTGCGACGTTGCTATGCGTAATGGCGACTTCACTTGCTGCTTTCAATGTTGATTGTCGAAAAACAAAATTGCAACCAAGCGAGTGTTTGTAACAGAGACCGGTAATTCATGACGGTAAGCAGTGAAGTCGCCCATGTCGTTTTATTCCGTGCACTTCTTTCAAAATATCTTTTTGATATGATACATGCCGATTGATAGTGTCTGCCGCCAGATCATTCACGTGTGTTTTATAATGATCTTCTTTTTGTATAAATTACCTTAACTTAACCACGAAATGTTCGATTTTTTTCTTTGACGACAAAGGGTTGTTTGTGTGTGAGATGAGAATTATTAAACCTTTTTCGAAAAAATACTTGAAAACCCACTTAATTCACGAAACCAGCTGAGCACCTCACAAAAACGTGTGCATTTTCCCAAATCACTGGTATGACGTTCGTTCAACTTCTCCCTGTATTTAATGTTTTCTGATCTTTCCACTGTTCGTTCCTAAATAATTGTAGTTTTAGGCGTAAAAATATCAACGATTAAGTCGCTGATAAGCCACGTCCAATCCGTTCAAATGTCTACACACAAATGAAAACTGTATGCGTTCGACACAGGTGCTTGCCGAAACAAAAGACCTACATCTCTAAATGGAAGTAAGCTATGTATAGCTTTTAGACCGTTAAGGTGTAGGAAGCATTTAAGTGTTCTAGGAACGTATTCACTGATAAATTTGGATCTATACACCGATGAAGGATCTTCTACCTTGTGTCAATGCTAATAAAATTATTCAAAAAAGCTTCAAGAAGTTTTATTGGATGTAGACTGATGAGTAGTTTTGCCCTTTTCGGTCTACGTTTGGCTACAGAATAATCCGTCTCAAACAGTTTGTGGAACTACTTGTGATTTTTTTGTATCAATCATACCAAGCTGAATTGTTTTATTTCACAAACAACTTATTGATTGCTTTGCGATAGTTTTACTTTCAACTGCGATAGTTCATTTATTGGTCGTCAAAAATCACCATAAAGGGTGAAGCTTATTTGTTCTTGTTAAATTAAAAGCAGAAACACCGACCCTTGGCTCAATTTGTTTAGATTTTTAAACCTTGAAGGTCTCGATATTAAAATATTGCAAATTTTAAGCCAAAGAAAGTTCTTAATTTATAATAATTTTTTAAAACCAAATTGGACTTGGTATTTGCTATCGCTTTTTAGCCACCTTTTCCGGTTTAGCAAAAATTTCGACCTTCCACTTATAGTTTGCAAAATTACTTTCTTTATTTGCTGTTTAAGGTAATTGACTGAAGAAACGACACAAGCTTCAATTCACTTCAGTAGCGCAGTTTTTTTCATAAATGAATCACAAAGTTCTTCAAAAGTTCGAATTCATGTCCGATTATTCACCAAACTGCGACAAGCTTCATCAATTTGATCTGACGATGACTTCACTGCAGATATTTTAGTTCAGCTGTTGATAATGCAGACTTCATTGCGGAATATTCTCTTCTTAGCCTACATTTCTGTGAGCACATAGCAAACTCGATTAATCCTGCATTCACTGATAAAAGCAGTTAAGACTTGCAAGTCTAGAACGAGTTCTTCTGAACCTTAACCAGGAAGTTTACAAGATAAAGTCTCACGAACTAACACACATAACTATGGCAAAAGCTCTGGGCCTACGTAAGAATTTCTCTTATCTCATGTCAAAATCTTTGAAATCCGTTACGACGCCACAAGTTTTTCGTGGATAGTGGAGACACGTTAACGACATCTTTTATCCTAACTGGGAAAAACCAAACGAGTTTAGTCGACGAAATATTTCCAAACGCTTTTAAGTGGGTGAAAGTAGATTTGAATTCTTAACGGCTTTTGTGAAATTGAATGCTCAACGAAATTTTCATGTTTGAATTTTTTCTCCACTGAACGTTGTTGATAGCTCGATCAAAGCTGCAAAAAGTTTCTTTCTTTAATAATTTTTGTTCAAGGTTTAAAACCAAGCATTTCTAGTTTTTAAGGCCCAAAGTCAGTTGAGGTGGTTTAGGCAGTCCCGATAAAGATGGATTCGAACAGCTGGGAAATCGTTCCGTCGCCAGAGAACGTTGCTAAATCCGCAGATTCAGAATTTGATAGCGACAGAGAGTTATCTCGGCAGTCGTCTCGGTACGGGCAGAACGTGAAAAACTACGAGTAAGCACAATTAAAATTCATGAAGCATCTCTGACCCGTAGTTAGGCAATCAGTGAAAGTTTCTTTGTTTTGGTTCGTTTGTTTTTCTCCGCAACTGCGAGACTTCATATATTTTCATATATTTACATTTAATTATGCTTTTTGCTCTTGTCTATTGTAGAACGGAGTGGCGGGATTTAGTTTTGCTGGCGTCTGAAGCCGATCTGACCAAGCTCCGTGAAATGGCAGTGATGGCCGAGCTCAAGACATCCAAATTCCGTTCGGTTTGCTGGAACATTTTGCTCGGAGCCCTCAACAATTTACCTGAAACTTGGATTGAACAACGAACGCAGCAGCGCAGAAATTATCGCGAGATTAAGGAGAAACACATTCTCACTCCAGAGCATATGATGCAAACATCCGAGCAAAAGGACAACCCGCTGTCACAATCGAAGAACTCGGTTTGGAACCAGCATTTCAGAGACAACGAGCTTCGAAACCTGATACGCCAAGACGTTGTGCGAACAAACCCAAATGTCGATTTCTACCGCAAGGAACACATCCAAGAGATTATGATTGATATTCTTTTCTGCTATGCCCGTGAGTTTCCCGCGATCTGCTATCGTCAAGGCATGCACGAGATTGTGGCTCCGCTCATATTTGTGTTGCACAGCGACCATCAGAATCTTGGCCATATCCAAGAAGCCACGGAAATCAGCCTCGATATCACCTTGGAATGTGTGTTAAATCCGTTCTACCTCGAAGAGGATTCGTATCATCTGTTTTGTCGCATCATGAACAGTCTGGAGCTCTTCTATCGTATCAACGACATGACAATATCCGAGTCGGGGCAGCTCACGAACATTCCTGATAATCCCGACAGCCCAAAGCAGTCGCCCAGCAAGAAGAGCTCCGAAATCGAAGTGGTTCACCAGCTGAACATCATTAGAGACAAAATCTTCGCCAAACAAGACCTTCATTTGCACAACCATCTACTGAAGCTTGAAATTCCACTTGCTCTTTTTGGGATGTGAGTTGCGCGCAAATAATTCGATTCGTTGAGCTTACTTTCACTTTATTTTAGCCGCTGGTTGCGCCTTCTGTTCGGACGTGAATTCAACTTGTTGGACTTGCTAATCCTTTGGGACGCAATTTTCGGATGCGGTGATGATCTTGAGTTTACTTACTACATTGTCGTCGCAATGCTGATCCACGTCCGGGATAAACGTAAGTTAGTTGCACAAACTCTGACTCATTCCAAATTCAATGTTGTTTCTTGTTTTTAGTAATTTTAAGCGACTACACCAGTTGCCTTGAGCTGTTAATGAGATACCCGCAAAACGCAGATGTTCTTTTGATTATTCGACATGCTTTGTACATGAAATCGCCGGAGAAGTATCAATGCCCTCCAAATGCCTTCGTTTACGTAGTCAAAAGCATGAAGCAACAGCACAAATCGAAGCAATCTCCAAGTCGGCCAATTCCACACACAAAAATATTCCCGCCGTCCGCGATAGCGGCAATGGCCGTTGCCAACACTCAATATCGGTCCAATCCAGCAAGGAGAAACACTTCCGATGACCTGCGCCAAGAAGCTGCCAAATATACAGTTCAACAGGTCAAGAAGACTCACTCAAATGACGACGGAATCGTCGATGGCTACCTCTTGGACGACCCCGAAGTGCTGAAAATGGAGCTGCAAGACAGCTTTAACATTATGGCTGTCAGCAGAATCAAGCTGTTGCAATATCTAACCGTTCTACGTAAATACATTCCGGGCAACCAGGTCGACGAGCTTCATCAGACTTTGGATGGAATTGAAGAACTGTGCTCGTTGCTGAAGCCGAAGCATCAATATTTGTTCAACATTGCCGCTCCAGTAGATCCAGCGTTCGAAGCCGACGACGAAGACACACTGGAGGTTGGTACCACAGCGATGATTGAACCACGTTCCTTCCCTCTAAGCATCAAAAAACCA
Source organism: Belgica antarctica (assembly GCA_000775305.1). Taxonomy (NCBI): domain Eukaryota; kingdom Metazoa; phylum Arthropoda; class Insecta; order Diptera; family Chironomidae; genus Belgica; species Belgica antarctica. The sequence goes on along the minus strand of JPYR01000089.1, from coordinate 161,721 downwards.
AATAAGCAGACTGAAGACTACGAAGTGCCGAACAACCGAGTCAGCAAGACCACAAGCGAATTGCTTCGCACCAACAGAAAAGAAGTCGAAATGAATGTGATTAGACACTCCGCTGTTGGGTGTTTAGATTCAAGTCAGTACCCTTCGAACGACCCTGTTGGCGAGCGAAGAAGCTCAGAATGATACGCGGTTGCGATCAGATTCGAATTACGCTTTAGTTAGGATCGAAAAACTTCAAGCTTGATTACTATTGTCGATCTTGTTACAAAGAAAGTTATTATTGTGGAATATTTTTACTGAGAAATTTTTTATAATAAAATATCTTGAAAAGGAAGAAAAATGTCTTAACGAAATGTGAAACAGTTCAAAGTGAAGTAAGTCATGAATGATTTCAATGACCAAGAAAGCGAACAAATAAAAGCAAAAGGTAAAAAATATTTGCAGACGGTGGGATTCGAACCCACGCCCACTGACGTGGACTACGACCTGAACGTAGCACCTTAACCTCTCGGTCACGCCTGCTTCTGTTTCCAGTGAGTAACATTCGGCCAAATGACATTAAAACTCTAGAGCTACAAATCGCAAACCGAAAAAAGTGATTCTTATCCGATCACTCGATAACTTTTCCCCAAAAAAAAATTATTTTTATGAACTTTTAATAGAAAGTCGGTATTTCCGTATTTCATGAATTCTCATCGAGAAAAATCAAATGAGATGAGTATCGCGATTATCAGTTTTTAGTCTCATTCTAGAACCTGAACAGCTAAGACCTGCGGATCTGTGAAATTGTTATCAACGAATTGAACAATGCATTCTTCCGGGTTTTTCCTCGACATGATTCTGACCTTGCCATTGGTGACAGTGCATATTGCTGGAATGTTTCGATGTTTGACAGCTGAACTTGAAATCGGAGTAAAATTTCAGCGAATTTTGAAAGATCATAAACTCTGAGTAATGAGTCTCAAGATAGTAGCAAAAATAATATTCTGATAGGAAAAACTGAATTTAGTTTGATTTTTGGTAAATTATTCCCGAAATCGTTTAATTTCAGATGGAGACATTCAATGCACGCTGCTTTATAATGGAGGGACTTCAAAGTGCATGCTTTTCAGGGATTGTAAATTTTTTACGAAAAAATCACCATATGAACTTGCGACAGAAGAATCTCAGATAGAAATGTCTAAATATTTTTAATGGAAAGAGGTTTTGTTAACTGGCGTAGTTAACTGGCTGATTTGTGAATAATTCAAGAATGGCCCTGCAAGGCCTGGCGTTATGTGATTGACTTGGTTACGACAGTATCTGAATAAGTTACGACAGAATCTGACGTGACTAACAAGAAACCTATTAAAATAACAACGAAAAGGACTTATAGCGTCTATCCAAAGCCTGACGATCTTGAAATCGTGCGAAGACATCAAAATTATAATCTGATCAATAACATGTGTGGAAAAACTTATGTTGATCGTATAATTGGTGCCACGCAAGCTCGCCTTGGGGAGTTTCATTGGATGTAAGTTCTCGAATCTTGAATCTGAACGCAATTTTTTAAACTTTGTAAATTTCACCAATTAACAGGGCACTTCTCATATACAGACAAAGATCAAAGATAGAATATCTCTGTGCAGGTTGGTTGTTAATTTTTTTTACTATTTTAATTGATTTCTATTAAAAAATTTCAAAAACTCAATCCTTAGGTTCGCTTATCACTCCAAGCTACGTTTTAACTGCCGCCCATTGCGTGACCACAGATTTGTAAGTGAAACATGTCCAAGTAAAACCATTTCTAAAACTTCTTTTGTCTGCTTAGGCTCGAGGTTCGCTTAGGAGAACACAGAATTTCAACTGAAAATTACTGTGTAGAAAAACATTGCTATCAAGTTCAAAATATTGAGATTGCAGAGAAACTCCTTTATCCGCACTACGATGGCGAAGCTAAGAGGAATCGACTGAAAACAGCAGTAATTACCAATAGAACAAAGCACATTGGCACAATTTGTCTACCAACCAAAGACACGTACCAATTTGACAGCTTAGATGAAGTTGAAAAATCCAACTTGACATCGGCTGGTAAGAAAAATCAGAAATCGATTGATTGATTAACTTTTCTTGTAAACTTTTTTAGGTTGGGGCATGACAGGTAAATTGTGGATTAGTAAAGATTATTAAACAAATTCCATTGAAAAGACTAAAATACCGCCAAAAATACCGCCAAAATTCGCATGATTTCATGACTGGCAGCAATTGACCCCCGTGAGTGAACTGATTAAGTAAACATCACCGGATTTCTCGCAAGCTCAACGTTGTACGTCGAGGGAATTCCCTGCTGGAGAGCGTGAAGTGTATCACCAAAACAAGTTTACACCGAGTAAAGTATTTTCTCATCAAAGCTTATTCAACTGGCTCATCCACTTTATGCTCTTGCGCACGAAAACGCAAAACTGTCTTCAATCGTCTCTCAGTCTCTTTCGAGTCTTTAAGTTATCAAGACTCTTCGCTGTAGTTTTTTCAGAGTGGTATTAAAAATAATTCAGGCGGGATGAACTCAATTCCAATTTTGGATTGGCTTCTTGCTGCGGCGTTTTCAGCCTTCTTGCTGCAGATCCAAGCTCGTGAGTGACTTGTGACGTGAAATTTCTTCGAGAAACTCGTTCCGTTACCAGTTATTTAATTCATAAGTTCTGCCTTTGTAGAAGAAGGAACTAGTTGCACACTGCCGTACAACGCTGGAACTTCAAAGTGCATTCGACTACACCACTGCGAGACGTTCAATGCTATTCTGCGGGCAAGTGCGGGAAAACCCTCGCCATCTGACGCTGATTACATTCGAAAACATTCATGTGGGAGTAATGTTAGTCAATATTTGCTGATCTTAATGGATTGCAAATGACAGTTCTTTGTTCTGTGCTTTAGAGTGTTTGCTGTCCCTATCATGTTTCACCTGGCGCTGCAGCTACTAATCCACCGTTGCCATCGACACAACCACCGATCGTTCAAGAAAATCCAGGCCCCAACAGCCAAGCACCAAACGTGCCTTCACTGAGTGACCTTGACCAAATATCAAGTCACAGAAACTTCGCACTGATCAACGACCGACGTTGCGGAAGTTCTGCACGCGATCGCATCGTCGGCGGCAAAGAAGCACCTCCTGGGGCGTTTCCTTGGATGTGAGAAATTCTTTGATAACTTTAAACTTTGCCCAAAATAAATCAGTGGTCTTTCTTCTTAATGCGCTTCAGGGCTTTGCTTCAGTATCGGAACCGGAACGACGTCGATTTGTCCTTCAACTGTGGTGGTGAGTTTGATGAGATTGTAGGCGTGATGAAACATCAGTATTGATTTAATTTTAGGTGCATTGATTTCACCGTTCTTCGTGATATCGGCCGCCCATTGCATAATTCGCGATTTGTAGGCTTTTTTTCAACAGAAAATACACCAACTGGTTCACTATAAATTGGATATTTTAGGGTTTCTGTTCGACTCGGAGAACACTCAATTTCAACTTTCATAGACTGTGCGCCAAGTGGCAAGTGTCTCGACCCAGTGCAAGACATTCCTATTGAGCAAAGGATTAAACACGAGAACTACGATTCCAGGAGGAAAATCAACGATATCGGGCTCATAAAACTGCAGTTTGCTGCTGACACCAGCAAAAAGAACGTGCGCACGATTTGCTTGCCCACAACTTTCGAGAGCCAAATTGAACAAGTCGATCAAGCTGCCAGAGAAAGCATGCTCATCACAGGTGAGTGTCAGAATCAACAAACCTCGTTGATAAATAAAGTTTTTCGCCGCAAGGTTGGGGACTCACCGAAAATGGCATGAAAAGTGATGTTCTGTTGCAAGCAACCGTTCCATTCGTGAGCAACAGCGACTGCCAGAGAATTTTCTCATCGTCCCGAGTGAAGATTCCACAAACCTACTTATGCGCCGGAGGTTTTAACAAAACAGACTCTTGCCATGGAGATTCAGGCGGGCCGATTCAAACGTACGGATATCTCAACGACAAGTACCGTTTGGTTTTGTACGGAGTAGTTTCAGGTGAGATAAAATGCTTTGTGTTCAAGAACCTTGCTAATTGGGTCAACTAATCAATCAACAGTTGGAGTGTCTTGCGAAGACCGTGACGTCATTTTTCCCGGTATCTATTCCAACGTGGCCTATTACCTGACGTGGATTTTGAACAACATGTCGTAGGGATTTAAATTGATTGTTTAGAAAAAGTGATTAAAGGTTCAGTTTTTTTTAAGAAAATAAACAAAATTTACAAACTCGATAAGTTGTTGTTCATCGGTGCAGATTTCAAAACAGTTTTGTTCCGACTCATTGTCTTCTTTCTGTTTTGACAAATGTTTTCGTTAAAACGTGCGTAAGTAAAACTTCCCTCCCATCAAAGCACAGCAGTCTCACGGAGAACACGTGGGAAACCCCAAACCAATATTTTGTCATGGAACTTCTTGCGAAAAATTCTTTTCAAAGTCCTTGATATTTTAAGTGACTCTCCAGACAGTAAGACCGCTTTAAGAAACAATTCTAAGACAAATTTCACACCTAATTGGGATTCTGCTTGCAAAATTTCGTTCTCATGCTCATTACTTTTACAAGTAGAGAAGCTTTCGAGCACAAAACGCTATCAAACAATTTGAAACAAGATTCTTGCAAATCTCTTTTTATTTAAGCTTATTAGAACCAATTTTTAACTCTCACTAAAATTTGACACCTTTAATCGGAATCTCTCAGATTTTTTTCAATGCAGTGCGATTCAATCCCATATGAACTTCAAAATTGCTTCTACATTTCTCAGTCTCTTTTTGGTCGCTGAACAGCTAGGATCTCAGTCATATTTGGTTTTCTAGCACAAGTATTCGTTATCTTTCAACGAGTGAACCGTCAACTTAAGGGTATTCAAATGACCCTTTCTCGGAATTTTGTGATTTTTGAGGTCGCTTTTTTGCTGCTTGGCGGTGTTCTTGCTAGTGAGTGACGGAAGAAATTCCTGAATAATAAAAACTTTCAGGTTTTTCCTTCAAAACTTCAAATAGAAAACTACTTTCGTCATTAACCTTTAAATAATTTTCTGAACCTTGCCGGTCTTAGTGATATCAAAGACAAGGAGCTTCAATTTAAATTTCATTCACTTGTTTGTTGATGAGATTTTATTGAGCCCGCGAAAATTGTGATTTATGGCTATTTAAAACTTATAAGAAACGTAAGATCTTACAATTTTTGTTTAAAGTAAATTTCATTCAGTTACTTCCTTTGAAAATAGTGATTGTGTTGTAAAATAATACCGAAACGGAAATACAATGCTAAGAAATTTGATTCTTGCAGGTGTGGGATCAGCATGCAATCTTCCAGATAATGCAGGAATTGGAAAGTGCATGCACACAAGGCATTGTAAAACTCTTTTTGCTATCATCAAGAGCAGTGTTTTGCCACCAACTACAGAAGTCAAAGAATACTTGGCCACATTTGCATGCCCGAAACCTGTAAGTTTCTAAAAGTTTTTCTATTCATCATTTTAAACTTTTGGTTCACTCAAATTCAGCCTCTGGTTTGCTGTCCTGACAATGCAGTTGATTCAACAACAGAATCTTCATTGGTAGAAGAACCTAAAGTCCCTGCAAATATATCAGTAAAATTTTTGGATTCGATCGATTTAACCAACGTACCGGAATTTCCAAAGCCATTGAATGTTGAACAAATTGCGAATCACGAAAATATTAACTTGATAAACAAAAGATGTGGTGTAACAAGGGTTGAAAAGATTATAAATGGACAAAGAGCCGATCCCGGTCAATATCCGTGGATGTAAGAAAAGTTTTGAGAATTTGAAACTTTTAAAATACATTTTTTCGTCATTAGGGCGCTTATTCAGTACAAAATTGAAGGAAAGCTTGAGTTCCAATGCGGAGGCAAGTTCAAATTCTTCGTGCCCATAACGTTTGGTTAGACTTTCTCTTCAACAGGTTCTTTGATCACCGATTATTATGTGTTGACAGCAGCACATTGTGTCACTAATGAACTGTAAGTTCAGCATTCGCAATTACTTGTTATCTTTTTAACTTCTGCATTTCGAGGGTCGCAGTTCGTTTGGGCGAGCATGACACTTCAACGGTTGAAGATTGGAAAAAACATGCCAAATTTGCATTCACGGTGCAGGATATTGAAATCGAAAGTGCAACCAAGTATCCGCGGTACAGCAAAGACAAGAAGCAAAACGATATCGCACTTCTCCGTTTGAAGTCTCCTGCAGATATAAAAAGGCCCAACATCAATACGATTTGTCTGCCAACCGAAGAAGAAAACCAATTCGATAGAATGGATGACGATGCAATGAAATCATTGACTATCGCAGGTTTTTCATGATCTTTCGTTGTCAAAAAATTGCAAAAATTGAATCAGATCTTTAAAGGCTGGGGAACTACTGAAAACAAAACAGTTTCAAACGTTCTGATGAAGGCAAACGTGTCGTTTATTGAGAAAGAAGAATGCAAAGACAGGCTAAACCTCGAAGTTTTTGATACATGGCTGTGCGCTGGAGGGACAACGAAAATTGATTCTTGCTTTGGAGATTCAGGCAAGTCATGAAAAAATTTCTCTAAACTATGATAACAAAAATTCCTTCACAGGTGGTCCACTCTTTGCTGCTGGCTATGTTGATGAAAAAGTAAAAATGATCCAGTATGGAATCGTGGCATCGGGAATCGGCTGTGAAAATCCAAGAGATATCTTTCCTGGAATTTACACCAACATTAGATATTTCGTCAAATGGATTTTGGACAACATCGCTTAAAAAGAACAAAATAAACTTTTTCTATTCAATCTTGAAATGTATTCAAATTTATTTTTATGAATCAATTGAAGACTTCACAAGTCCGCTATCAGTCGAACTTTAACGCCAGTAAAATTCGTAAGTCATATAAAACATTTCGGGGAATCCCCGAAACTGTAAACAACTGTGTTAGAGTCTCTGAGTTCAAGATCGCTAAAACATAGCTCTCTGTGTGTATATTTTGCAAGTCGTCTCACGAGATGAAAAACTTTACACTTCTCAGTCTCTTTATAGACGTGCCAAAGCTAAGACCCTTGTCGAGATTTATTCCAAGTCGCCATAAACGTGATTTTGCTATCAACAAGCCGAGTGAACCGAACTTTGCTAAGGGCACCATGCAAACGATACAGGTTTTCGGAATTTTGCTAGTGACTTTGTCAATGTTCGCAGTAAATCTTGCGCGTAAGTGTCAAAGTGGACTTTTAAAAGTGTTAATATGTTAATAATGCTACAAACAAGTTTTTGCCTTGTTCGTGTCGGTTTTCCGAAGTCGGTGCTACTAAAAAATGTGAAAAGAAATGAAAAATGATTCATCGCAGTTTAAGCGCGACTGATAATTTCACGGATTTATTTGCAGAAGAAGGAACGCCTTGCACGCTGCCTGATAACAGCGCAACATCAAAGTGCATTAGGCTTCACTATTGTGTTTCCTTGTTTGATTATGCAAAACATATCCGGGGACGTCCCACCCCAGCAGACGAAGCCTACATTGGCAAGTATTCTTGTTCAATCAAAGTGAGTTGAGTTATTTTGGTGAAACCTAAAGATAAACCCTTGAATGTTAGCCGTTCATCTGCTGCCCCGACAACGCTGTTCCGATAACAACCACGACTTATGCTTCAATAAAACCAGCAACAGTAATATTGGCAGAACTTCCATCTCGGAACGACTTGAACGCGGTTCGAAGTCATCCGAATTTAAATTTGATTAACCAGAAATGTGGTCCGTCATCCACTGATCGAATCATAAATGGTATCAAAGCGAAACTTGGCGAATTCCCGTGGATGTAAGTAAAAACTTTGAGAAGAGAAATTTTACTAGTTTTATTCTTTTAAGGACGCTGTTGCGATACAGAAATCGTCTTGATGGCTCGCTGACGTTTAACTGCGGAGGTAGATTTGCATTTTTCAACCGTCTTCACTGTCATTGATCGTTTCTTTCGCTTTCAGGGTCATTAATCACTCCACGCTTCGTCTTGACCGCTGCACACTGCATCACCAGAGATTTGTATGCGAATTTGGCTGATTGAATGTCTGGAAGCTGCAATAACCAATTTCAGAATTGCAGTTCGTCTGGGTGAACACGACCTGTCAACCGACAAGGATTGCGATGAAAATGGCAAGTGTCTCGATCCGGTGCAAGACATCGACGTCGAAGAACGAATAAAATATCCGAAATACGATGCAAGAAAGAAAATCAATGACATCGCCTTGCTTAAACTGAGGACATCAGCTGATGTGTCGAAGAAGAACGTGCGAACGATTTGCTTGCCAACCGAAGACGAAAATCAAATCGAAAGTCTTGACATGACGGCTTTGGAGCACTTGGGCATTGCAGGTGACATTTTGAGATTGATAAATCTGAACGATTCTTAACTTCTCGTTTCGCAGGTTGGGGCCGAACTGAAAGTGGGAAAGCTTCAGACGTGCTGATGAAAGCCAGCATTCCGTGGGTGGCCAACACAAAATGCGCGGAAAAGTTGGGCGCAGTCAGGTTGCAAGTTTACGACACGTATTTGTGTGCTGGTGGCAAGAACAAAACGGATACGTGCAACGGAGACTCGGGTGGACCGATTCAAGGATTCGGAACTGTCGACGAAAAGGCAAAGACGATTCTTTACGGAGTTGTATCGGTGGGCATTGATTGCCTGAGGCCAGACGTGATATATCCTGGAATTTACACGAACGTAGCGTATTACATGCTTTGGATTCTCGACACATTGACCCCTTAGCTAGTTGGAGTAGTCCCTGAATATCGAAGAACAAATCGTCATTAAATGTTAGTTTTTAATTGCGCGTATAAAAACTTAATTACTGCTGAATATGAATGAATTACAGAGATAAATTTTAAAACAGATGCGAATGTTTATCGTTCCGATGCAAAAGTAAATGCAAAATACTTGGCACAGACCATGTTCGGGTTTAATTGACTAAATCAGAACATCCGGGCTAGAAGATGACGATATTGGAGGCAAATACATGTTGCGGATCTGGTCTCGAAGACGTGCGATCTCTAGATCTTCGGCTTCCATCTCCCTAAAACATAGAAATCATGAAAAATTTGATCACGAATGCTGATAAACTCGGTTCACCTAATAATCTGTTCAAAGTTCACAAGCCCTTCGCGGCCGATGAATCCATAGTTAGAAAGCACCGCTATTTGGAACTCCATGACGATTGGGAAGACAAGTTGCATCATTTTCACCATTTCATGACCGCAGTTTGCTAGAAAACAGAAAGTAATTTATAAAATCAGAACTAAATTTTCTTGTTTTCACTCACATTTCGCTTCATTCAGCCGCCGACTGTTCTCTGGCAAGGTGACAAACTTCAGAATGTCCACCAGAATTTTTCGGGCTTTCTCTAAACTACAAATCGAAGTCATTGTCAGTAAATTCCAAGAAACTCAACCAGTTTTCTCAGAAATTGGTGTTTTTGTTTTGTTAGCAAGACTTTCGATAAATGCTCAACGTTCACTGACTATGACCGTCGCACCCAAAAGAAAAGTTTGAGGGTTTCTGGGTTTTGAAACGTCTCAAGACGTTCGTGAACTTTCAGAAACGTCTTCTGTAAAGTTATCTAGAATTGGTTCCTCTTAAATATATTTTATTTGTCATTCTTTGCAAAAGTTATTATGTTAAAGCTAAATTTTGTCTGATTCGCTTTGAATTGTTTCAAATAGTTTTTAACCTATCACAGCTTGCAGTGTTCTAAATGTAACGCGGGAAGGTCGCCGATGATGTCGCAGGCTTCTTGAATAACCTTGTCTTCATCGAGAACGAAACCGCTGTTTATAATGCCCAGATTGCCGTGCGCTTTGACGTGGCTGTTCCTTCGCGACGATCCAAAGCGATTGGCAAAGACGATGTTGTCGTCTTTAGCAGAGATAACGTGAGATTCTAGGTCGTCGGGTTTGTTGAAATTTTCTGGCCTTTTCAAAAGCTGTTTGCGCTTATCGTCTTGCTTGTGAACTTTGTACATCCACCTTAAAAGACGATTGGAACATTAATAAGCAAGTAAGTTTGTCGTCAAGTTTGTCGTCTAACTTACAGGAAGATAAAAACAGCCGGCGCAGTTAAGGCACCGCCTAATAAGAAGAAAGCACCGGGAAGCGTGTCAATAGTAGCGCGATAAACTTGTGTATACATTGGAGCGTAAATCAGAGGCATCAAAGCTTCGCCAACTCCAAACAGTGAGTTCACTTTTCCCTGGAATAAACCACCATAAAACCTAGCTTGTCAATCCAAAGTTCAGTCTCACCAGTTCGTCGCTCTGCACAAGTTTCGACACGATCGATCGCATTGCAATGAACGATGTTCCGTTCAAAATTTCCGCAATTGGTCCCAAATACAGCTGCCAAGTGTTGGATGCAAAAGCGTATACGAAACTTGAAATTATTTTTGACAGTGATGATAGAACTCCGATGATCGCGTCGTCGATCTGGAGCAAGTGCGAAAACACGCCGACCGAAAAAAGCGTCCCTTTAAGAAAGTTGTTTGAGAATAATAAATTGATTTGACCAAAATGTGACAATCTTACCGACTAACGACGTCAGCATTGCGTATGTAGAGAACAAACTGAACTCGACTTCGCTCCAGTTAAACTTGTAGCGGGTGAACAAATATATCACAGACATTTCACCTGACAGAAAATCATTGAAAATTCGATCAATTTAGCTTCAAGTTGATCTTACCGTGCATTGGCCCGATAACGACACAAACCACAATTAAAAGCATTGACACTCTCAACCGCCTTTGGTTTTCGCCTTTTTTGAACGCAACTCGGAAGGTCTCACGAACGTGTTCTAGGTCAAAGAAATCAGCCAACAAACTCTTCTCGGCAGACTTCAGTTTTTGTTTCTCGTTGATCTTGATGTTCGGTTCGTCCACGTAAAACAATCCGTAGAAGATCGCGACGACATACAGCGAAGCAGAGATCGAAAAGATTCCATAAAAGCCAATGAGTCTGGAAGTGAACGAAATTATAAAACACCGTTATCGTGATTAACTTCAAGTTCGCGTAATAAACGACATTTTGATTCAGCCAAACGAACTTTCTGCCAACGTTTTCATTGTGTCGTCTGCCTTTAGCAGTTCCGGAAGCAGGTTATTAAGTTTTTTGTCGCACGCGAGTAGCATGTGAATTAATCCGAAGCGATCAAGTAAAAAGTTGAGTCACTTACTTCAGTAAAACACCGCTGAAAGCCATGCCTAGCGGCACTCCAAGTGAGAAGCAAAGATTGACGAGGCCAATTCTTAGTGTCCGTTCTTCTTCCGTTGTTACATCGGCGATGTAGCTAAATACACCCATCAACATAGTAAACCAACCTCCTGGAAAGAGTTTTGTAAGTTCAAGGTTCAAAGTTGAAGGTTCATCGCACTCACCAGCAAGTCCTGGGAACAAAGCTTCAGTTATTCCAGCCACTTCCATCGGCCAGTTCTCGAAATAGGTGCAGACAATCAGGCCAAGCGATGTTATCAGTTCACCGAAGATGGGAATCAGCATGCAAGGTCTGAAAATGGCTTGCTTTAACAGAGATGCGTTAACTGGGGCAATCCGTAAGTGATTTCTTTCACAATTTATGACATCACGTACAACCCCCAACCCAATTCCAACACTTACTTTCTCCTTCCATTTCGGTCACTCCAACTCCCCCAGAACAGAATCAGAAGACACGGCATGAGACTCTGCAGCACCGTTTTCCAGCCTTGCATGCCAGCGACCAGCGTCTGAACGGCTCTTTCTTCTTCCGTGTAGTTTGCTGTCTGTCGCTGCGAAAGTGCATCGCAAATCACGGCACCGTAGTCCAAGTTTACCCGGCAAGCTTTCTCCAGATTCAGGTTTTGCGTCGCTAATCCTGCTAGCACGCTGGGCATGATGTAGCAAGCCAGCATCGGCTCGACGGTGATGTTTTGCTTCACGTGTCTGCATTTTTCTTTGAAGTCCATCTCTTTCCAAGTCTTCTTCTTGTCGTCTTTGGCATTCATGTTGGCAACAATGATGTTTTGTCAAGGCTAATTGAACAGTTTAAATCTTAATTCAAAGCAGTGTTTCGGTATAAACATGGTGTTTGACATTTTGGCAATGAAAATGATCACTTTCAAAGTCAACAAACATTTTTTTTTGTCAGTTTTGTTAGAGAGACACACTTCAATGAAAGTCCGTTAGACCATAAATAATCGTCATAGCCCGTGTGTGTGCCGCTTCGTGATTTTCTGCATCAGCACAACCAATGCTTAATCGAATTTCGGCATTTAATTGAAAGTGATTGCATTTGTGAACACTGTAGACTTGACCTTTCTGGTGTTCTTTTTTGTCAATTACAATGTTGGGGCAATGTAGAGTTGAAGTCACAGCGGGAAACTTCGATTTACCGTGTGTATTAACTGCTAATTAACTGTTTATATCTACAAAACTATTTTTGCTGAATTTACACTTGAAGACGACGCAGTCACGCGTTGTTTGATTATTTTTTTGCTGAGTTTAAACTTAGCTGAAGTGGTTTTTGCACGTTACCTTCTTTAAAAGTCATCAATTTAAAAAGTTACTGATCCCGGCGTAATAAATTTTATGATTTACAACAAAAACTTCGCCTGACCTTAAAAACAATAAATCATTCCTGGTTTTTCATCGCAACTTAAACATCGCTTATTAAATTCCGTTTAGAAGTCTTTGATAATAAGATCTATTAATTCTGTGCCTGTTTTTCACGACACCGCAGTCGGCTGTGAAAAAAAGTATTTCAAATTGTCATCACAACAAATGTTCCAATTAAGTTTCACGTTTTCCCACGAATTTCCGTTTTATCTCAGCTTGCAAACTACACTATTTGCTTACATGATGAAGATTTGTTCAACTTAGGAAGATTATCGCAGAATGGCAAGCGCCGACAAAATAATGCTTGGAATCAGCTGGCGCTACGGATTCCCGCGTTGCCAGGTGATTTAGTTTGTAATAATCAGTTAATCACTGTTGATCACTCTTTTTGCCGGTTCAACCTTCGTGATCAAACGGACTATGCAAAACCACGTCAATGACAATGAAATCAATTGTTAGCAATGTCAAGTTTTGTTTGATTGAGTGATGGCAGAATAACTGCAGATTTCAGTTTTCAATGTTCTTCCGTTCAATGTTCTGGGACTTCTAAAGACCTTAATTAAGTACTTCAAAGTACTTCAAAGTGATTTGCACGGTGGATGATTCTGTTATCACAATCACATAATCAAAAGCAATTGAAAATGTAAATTTTACGCGCACTTTCAATTGGGGACAGCTGATAAGCGCTATGAACAGTCTCCAGTGACTCAAACGGGCCGACCTTGACTTTTATCTATGTTGAAGTTCTTATGTTGTCATGATTAAGTTTCAAGATCACTTTTGTTGACAGCTTTTTCCATTTTCTGATAAGACTAATCTGCTGCGGTTTGCTGAAAAAAGCGACATTCAATAACTGCATTTTTACTGCAGCATCACGCTTGATGGCCCAGATCACTGCTTGACAAACAGCTGAAAAAACTTCGGGATGCAGTCTCGGTCGATCTTGTTCAAGCACTCGGGATCAAAGCTTTCTCAACCAGACTTTGTTGCGTGCGTGAACTTCTCGCTTCGAGAAAGACGGAAAGAACAATTTTCAACTTAGATTTTGACTGCCAAACTTCTCAGTTTGAAGATTTTCAATGTGAAATCTCGGTTTATAATAAATCGCAAGCTGTAAGTTAGTTTTTGCTGCTTCTGAATGTTCTGTTTTTGAAACTCACACAACTGATTTATGCAATTTCATCCTTCATCACTGTAAACTGTCACCTGGCAAGTTTATTGACACTTTACTAACGCTAAGCTTTTGATCGTTACGGCGACTTCCACAAAAGTAACCAACCCATGTGACTCAGTTCAAAATTAGGGGCTGGTTCATGCAGCCTGCTTGTCTGTCGAGTGATATTTACTAGACTTGGATATCAAGTGACATCCGAATGATAAAAGCGAAATCACATCCAATTATTCAATTTGCCACGAATTATGAAGGAAATGATATTTTCAAGACTTTTATCATGAAAGTAAGAACTTTGTATTCTATTTTAAATTCTGGCAATTTTGGTTTCATCAAAAATTTGATGTTCACACTTTCAGGACAAACTTAAAGTCCGGACTTCTTGTTTCAACAGTCTATTGCACTATTTTCCAACTCACTTGATAAACTTTAATCTGATCGAATTCTTTCAATCTCTTCTAATGTTTGAAATCTTCTCCAAATAAACTCTCCAAGTTCACAACATTTGATCACTTGATTCACTAGAACGCGGCTTTTCCTGTGTTTATTTTCAAACTTATTCCAACGAGCGCCAAAACTAAACTGAGAAACTATCAACCGCGAATTCAAGATCAGACTCGAAAAAGCTCGCTGAATTTTTTTTGTCGCTCAAAAGCTTTTGTGTTTTTTCACTCTCGTGACGCTTTGATACGGTAGTTTGATCGTCTGAAACTGCAAAAAAATTCGCGAAAGGTAATTCACGTTGACCATCAAAATTCTACTGTATTTTCCACTTAATTTACAAATTATTACATTTTATTATTCTTAAAAACTAATTGAAACTTTTTCTCTAAAGATGATTTAATCTGCTCTGGTTTTCAAGCTTAATATAAGTAAAATCGAAATTAAAATACTCCATTTACGTTCAGTTGATAAAATTAAAAGGAAATTTCTTAAGAAATCATGAGAAAGAATCTTGATTGTTAAATGAGACGCTATGCCCTTGTGCTTTGGATCATCCACGAAGTCGTTCGATTACATTCAACACTTAACATGCTTTTAAATAAGTTTTTTCTTAAAACATACTACAATGTGTCTAAATACCTTGCTAAAATGAACGTCGTTCGTGAATGATCCTTGAAGGGGACGAGGGAGAACGAATTTAAGTAGAAATTGTTCTTAAAACACTACAGAAGACGACTCGATGACTGATTTATTGAGAGCGTCACTTGAAAGCCACCCCAAGCACAACTTGTTGTTGCGAACAATATAGCTGATCACAGAGCGCAATGCAGCCGAACGATGGTCGAAGAATGAATCCGCAAAAAGTTTGAGTTCACAGATCCCGGAACAAGATTCAACCCTGGAGCATCACTCAGCAACATTCCATTCATCTATCTCAGATCAAAAAAGTTTTGGTGAATAAAAACTCATAAGGAAAGTTGAAATCATGCAATTATGGGTTTTGTACATTTGTCGATGATCGCCGGCCGCGATACTTCCATTGTAGTCGAAACTGATTTGATCGTTCGGCGGAACTGCACTTACAGCGCTTTGTTTTCATCGAAAGCATCGCCTCGTGAGCACACGATCTCTGCAAATGGTTGTTCTTGCTCGATATCCAGCATCTGGAACTTTTTCAGCACGAGCAGGGAGTAGAATTTCTGTGCAGCCTGGAAACGGAACAAAAATTGAATTAAAAATCCGCTCAAACGCGGCTAATTCGATTCTTACCTGTTTCTTGGTGTTTCGGTACGTCATGTCTGAGAGATAAATCTTGTCTTGCTTCTGCAGCTTCGCCCTCACTGTAACGAAAAGCTGAGCTGCCCTCTTGTTTAGTACGCGCTCCTCAAACTGCTCTATTGACTCGTCAACCATTTGTTCTTCTCCGGAATGTCCAACGGAACTTGGATAATCATAATCGTTCCAGTCGCTGGCGATTCTCTCGGAGATTCCACCGCTTGGTGAGGCTTGTGCATCGTATCCCATATTGGCAAAGTGTTGGTCCATGCCACCGGCACCGTCGAGAATTGAACTCACAGTCTCAGCGTTCAGATTCGGTATCGTGTCGAGATTATTCAGAACTGGATCGCTCAGCATAGGGTTGTTGTCGTCGAGACCGTGGTGGAAGCCTGACGGTGTCATGCTACCATGCGGCAGACTTCCCGGCGTCATCGGAATGTCTGATGGAGGTGATGGCATTCCGGGAATGCTCAAGATTGATTGTCTTGGGCTGGTGAGTGTGTTTAAAGGAGTGGCTGGTGGTGGCATCATTTCACTGCCGTAGGTTTGATTCGTGTCTAGTCCGAGATCACCCTTGAGTTCGACTGGTGCCGGTGTTTGAGGAGGTAAATCGTTGACATCACGCAATGGCTCTGGAATTGAGATGTCGGTCGTGTCTTCGTGCTCCATGTTCTTTCGCTTTCGACCGCGCTTCGACGGAGATTCTGGAACAGGTTCCAGTGCGTTCTGCTCCAATGCCAGAAGATCGGCAGGTCCCAGAGTTGAAAAATCTTCAATGATTACGGCATTCGATACCAAGTTGATCTGGTAGATCTTAGAAAGTGCCCTTGCGGGAAGGAATCTTGATGGAAGTGCAAACAGCTTTTCAACCCCGCCAGTTTCCTTCCAGTTCATGAGTTTCTTGGTCGGCGGTGCAAGATCGAGTGATGTTATAATGTCTGCTGTGTTTGCGAGTTGTGCCTTCATTTCTTCACCGGAGATGTTTTTCACCTCGTCAATGATAAGTTTTCTCTTGCGCTTGGCTTTTGTGATTCCTTTCAGAGCTGTTGCGTCGATTGGTGCAAGTGCGAACGATTCTTCTTCATTGTTTACCAGCGTTGTCTTGTCAATTCCATCGTCGTGTTCGCCGAGAATATTTTTGCTTGCGCCTGGCTGTTGATTGAGTGCATTCATGAAGTTTTCTTGGCCGTCGGGGTGGAACTGGTTTAGAGCTTGATGTGGAATCGTTGATGGTGGTCGTGAACTTGTGCTTGACATGGCTGGAGAAGCTCCACCATCGAAATGGCCTCCGTCGTCGTCTGAATCATCATCAGTTCTTGAAGTCATATTTCCAGGATTCGGAGGTGGAGGTTCCAATGTCGCCGGTGGATCGGCAAAGATGTCTCCTCCGAACAGACCGGCGCCTTCTCCAAAATCATCGCCAAAGTCGTCATCGAGCGGGTGCGCGTCTATTCCACCGAGCATCGAGCGTGACGTTCCCGGTTCCTTTGTCTGTTCTATGTCGGTTCCCTGATGAATTGTGTCAGAGAAAAGATCATCCTGAAAAGAAGAAGTTTAAGGATGCTGCTTTGGAACTAACAGTGAGCGAGACCAAGAAACCCGTACTCACAAAGAGTTGAGTCATTCGTTCTTTTCCTGAAAGTTGTCAAGCGTCGTTTTCCATCTACAAGAGATTGGAAGTGATAACACAAAACTGGGCACATAGAGATGGAACGCGCCAATTTTTCAACTTTCATGAAAATCATCAAATTTTGGGTTTTTCTTGTTCTAAGTTCGCTTATTAGTTGAATACTCACATCGATTGTTGGATTCAGTCCATCTCGAACCAAGTCCGGTGTGTCGAAGCCGATTTCACCGAATCCATCGTCGTGCATGTTCATCGGGAGTGACCCGTAATCTTCACGCATGGTAATCTCATCGGCACGCGACTGGTTGATCGAGAACTGTGCTTCGATATCGACGTCACTAAAAATGTTTGCGAAATTTAGTAAATTGTAGGAATAAATGCAGGTCAACGACTCACTTCAACTCTGGCAAAGCAGTGTCAAAGTCGTGGAATACTTCGGGCAGGGTAATAGCGTTAACTGCGGCTTCGCGATGCTCCTCAGGCAAGTCAACCATTCCTGGACGGAATGCCATCTAAAAAGAATTTTTTTATTAATAAAGGCGCGCTAATATGAAAATCTTTTTAGCTCACCTTGATTTTGACGAAGGCTTCATTACAATCTTGCAGCAGGTACTTTGCCTTTCTCGAGTGAATTCGGGCGACACCGAGGAGTAAATGGCCAGAGGTTCTCAGGGCGAGTTTTACTTTCGGTTGCATGATGCCATCCACGGACTGCTCGATATTCGTCTCGAAGACGTGGGCTTTCGTCAGCTTCTTATCCCAATGAGCCGCCAGCCAGATCCGGCCCAGCGGACCTTTCTTCGCCAACACAATGTGGGCGTAAAACATCCTTCAATTAAGGTTTTCTCCTAAAACGGAAAATTTGAGATTTGTTTATTACCGAAACAACAACAAAACATCCAGTGCAGTGAAATTATTGCAGAATTCTCTGTGAATTCGACTTTGATGTCGTTATTTGGTGGCTAGGCACGCAGCTATCAGCTGATAGAGGGTTTTCCCTCCATCAAAACATATCGCGGATCAGAGCAATAAGAAGAATCACGAATTTTAAGAAATGAAGCGCCCAAATCGTCACTGGCTTCAGAAACGGTTTTTTGCCGCTACTCTCAACACCAAACTCACTTTATTTAATTAAATCTCGTTTTTAGAATCACTGCCAGTCAGCGAAACTTAACATGTCATTCTACACTGCAGAGAACCCGATAATTTTCCAAACTTTTGCATTTCAATTTCTAGCTTGTATGAAGAGTCGACGGTTCAATTGAAACTACGCCGCCCTTCGGCTCGCGGTTCACTCGGTTCAATACTGTCGACAGTGCTTACAGTGGTATTCAACAGTTTTATTAAAATCACCCTTGATACACGCGTTTGAGTTAAAATATTTGCGTAGCCTTGAGATAACTCATAAGCCGATCACCGCCCAGCCATGGCAACGTCAAGCAAACTCGCCTTGAAAAAGAGAAAGAATAAAAAGAACAAACATCGTGGTCAAAACAAAATTCTCGATGAGCCTCTGGAACTGAAGAGAGCGCCGCACACCTTTGTGATCCATCGTGGACTCTCATGTGAGTGGAATTTGTGTAATAACTCGCAGAATTTGTAGCAACGATTATTTTAGGTCCATACCTGATCACATTGTCGCGAGACTTCCGCAAGATGATGGAACCATTCACAGCCTCAAACCTTCAAGAACGCAAGTCCAACAAGATCAAGGACTTTGTGAGTCTTTCCGGAATCTTCCACGTCTCTCACATGTGCCTGTTCACGCGTTCCGAGCGATCCATGTCAATGAAAGTGTCGAGAATGCCGCAAGGACCAACGCTGACTTTCAAAGTCCACTCGTTCATCCTGACCAAGGACGTTCTGACGTCGCTCAAGAAACAGTGGGTCGAAGAAGGCTCGTTCCAGCATCCACCTTTGGTCATCCTGAACAGCTTTTCTGGTGAAGGCAAACATATGAAGCTCATGGCGAACACTTTCCAGAATTTGTTCCCTCCGCTGAACTTGACCACCATGAAACTGTCTGCAATCAAGCGCTGCGTGCTGTTCTCCTACAATCCGGCCACGAACCTTGTCGACATGAGACACTACGCCATCATGCTGGTGCCGGTTGGTGTGAACAAGGGAATCAAGAAGCTCGTTCAACGTAAAATCCCAGACATGAGCAAGCTTGAAGACATCTCGGACTTCATCACCAAGGCTCAAGCTCAGTCTGACTCTGAATTTGATGACGAAGAAACGCACGTTCAGCTGTCGCAAGCGATGAAGCGGGGAAATGTTGACTCTGGTCAGTCAGCGATCCGTTTGCACGAGCTTGGTCCGCGAATCACCTTCGAATTGAACAAGATCGAGTCGGACTTGATGACTGGCGAAGTTCTGTACCACAAAGACGTTGTCAAAACCGCCGACGAGATTTTGGTGACGAAAAAGAAACGAGCCGACAAGAGAGTCCAGAAGGAACACCGCAAGAAGACTCAGGAAGAAAACAAGGCGAAAAAGGACAAGGCAAAGGCAGATCACAAGCTGAAGTCCAGTGGAGTCAAGCAGTTCTTGGTCACCGAAAGTGACAAGCGATTGCTGAAAGATGCCGAAGAGGCAATCGACGACACTCCAGAGAACGACGCCGACTACTACAAGGAAGACATTGGAGAAGATCCCGACAAGGAGTTGTTCGAGAACGCAGTCAGAAGCTCAAAGAAACGCCCGCACATCCCCGGATTCTCGGCTAAGAAGTTCAATGTAAAGCGACCGAGAATGGATAAAGATCAGCAAGGCGGCTCCAGGGACAAGAAAGGCGGTTCTCGGGACAAAAAGTTCGACAAGAGATCTGGCAAGAGTGGAAAACCAGTGAGACCCGGTAAAGGCGGCATGAAAGGATTCAAGACCAACCGATCACACAAGAGAAAGTGAATTAATCAACTACCGTAAATGTTTGGTAGAATTTATGAAGAAAATAAATTTCGCAATAAATTGAACCGCGTTGAGTTTTTTTAACGGCCGCGAATTCAAAAATCGGTTCCGCGACCGACAGTCGATATCGTCGATTAGTGTGAAGGCACCCGCCAGTTTAAGAAGACACTTTTTCGATTTAAATTCTTTTTTCTAAGTGCTATAGTGTGAGAGCTAAGGGCAAAGTGAACCGACTTCTTCAATCCTTCGTTAAACAAACCAATCAAAATGGGGACTCGTGATGACGAATATGATTATTTATTCAAAGGTAAAGTGTATTGCGAAAAATTTCGTTGTTCCCATGACCTTTTTCCACTTCTCGCTGATTCTACGCGTTTTCTTGGTTCTCAAACGTTGCAAGCGATGAATCACTGTCGCCGCCAGTGACTCGCGAACACAACAAAGGCTACTCGGAGGCACAATGGAGCCTGGCTCGATGTATCCGTCCAGATTGGTCAATTTAGTGACTACGAGAACACAGAACACAAAGAGAAATGAAAAATGACGATGCCGTATGATGAAGAAAATGATTTTTTAATAAACAAAAGTCAAATTCCACGCTGGCAAATTACAAAAATTTCTCGTAACATTTTTCTATTGTGACGAACAATTTTCTTCCCATCCATCGAACGACCGCGATAGCGACGCTTGATAGCGCTTTGCTCCGCTGTCGAGACGAGGATTTTCGCTTTATCGCTCCGTGGAATGAAAACAATGACAGCCATCTACGCCCCAAAAGCGATTCGATCATCTGATTAGTGACTCATCTTGAGTTTTGAGGGTCGTGAGCGGTTTTGCTCAACTCGGCACCGTCATTTTCCCTTTTCCCACATTCTACCAGCGAGATTGATTCCAACTTCCATTTACAAACATTCCTTGCACACATACACACGCGACCAGAGAACATTGGTGATGTAATTCTTGACCCAAAACTCGTTGACTTCTTATCTTAATTGCGGAACATCGACTCTATCGGGGTGAACTTTATGACAGTTTGGCTCCATCTTCTGAACGTTCGAGGCTTCAAGTTTTATTGATTCTACCGGGAATTGACGATAAGTTCTAAGAACAACAAGTGAACACATTCATCGACAAAGTTTTAAGTTTCGCAAACATCTGTTGTTGTTCCACCCCCACCATGCCCTTGAAGTTTTAGTCTTGTAAGTTCTGATGCTACGGTTACGCACGGAGAAACAATTTCGGAAGATTTAGGCTGATGCTTGCATCAAGAAAGGATTTTACGAGTGATGGGGGAGAGATGAAAAGCCAAATTGCTAAGGAAAGGTTGTGCGATTGCAACTTAACGAGAATTAAAGCTAGACTTGAAGTCTACTTCGCTTTGTGCTGCCTGAAGTCGCAAGCTTTGAACTTAATCTAATTAACCCGGTTAACCACCGAAAGTCATTGAACGTCAGCCACAGAACAAATTCGTCGTCAACTTAAACCCGGAATAACAAGTCAAAAGCACCACAACGCAACCCTTTAAGAAAAAATCTCCTGTTAACGCTCTGTTTACACAGAATCACAAGAATGGTTCATGCAATTTGATACGAGCCAATCATTTAATGTTGTGTAGAAGCCTTTTCGGTTCACAACGCCGTCGATTCCGAGATGTGAAGTGTTTTCAAGTTTAATGCCACTCGCGAAATTCATTCAAATTGAATTGAAGATGATTAGCATGGCGAAAAGAAAGCGTTAGTAAGAAGAAAACATGCAAATTAAATACGAGTTCCATTGACTCATTGACAAGGTTCGAGTAGTTTGTCTTCGCCATACCCATCGAATGTTGAAATTCCTAAGGCGCGCTATGATTGCTGATAAGTTTTTTGCTTTTTCGGCTTGGCACTTCAACACGAGTAACTAATTTTTCTCATTTTTCATTTCCAGTGGTTCTAATCGGTGACTCAGGCGTCGGCAAGAGTAATCTTCTGTCGCGGTTCACTCGGAACGAATTCAACTTAGAGTCGAAGTCAACGATCGGCGTTGAGTTTGCGACTCGCAGCATCGTTGTAGACAACAAGACCATCAAGGCTCAGATTTGGGATACAGGTAAGACATCGTCAAGCGTAATCACGAGAATTTTCACTGAATTCCTTTCATTTTAGCCGGTCAAGAGCGTTACAGGGCCATCACATCAGCTTATTATCGTGGAGCCGTCGGAGCTCTGCTCGTGTACGACATCGCCAAGCATCTAACTTACGAGAACGTTGAACGATGGCTGCGTGAGTTGCGCGACCATGCCGACCAGAATATCGTGATAATGTTGGTCGGAAACAAGAGCGACTTGAGACACTTGCGCGCTGTGCCCACAGACGAGGCAAAGACCTTCGCCGAACGCAACGGACTCAGCTTCATCGAGACTTCCGCTCTTGATTCGACAAATGTTGAGACAGCATTTCAAAATATACTCACAGGTAAGGGCGGAGCAAGGTGCAGCTTTGAACGCAAACTAATTTGCACAAATTCTTGTTCGTTTTAGAAATTTACCGAATTGTTTCGCAAAAACAAATCCGCGATCCACCAGAAGGTGACGTCATTCGCCCATCAAACGTGGAGCCGATCGACGTGAAGCCAACTGTCACGTCTGAAGTTCGGAAGCAATGCTGTCAGTGATCCGCTTGATTGAAAGCTTATTCCCGCATTAAATCGAAGAGCAAGAAAATGTTTTCCTCCCTAATTTTCTCCGTTTTCAACAATTTTCCGATAACATGTTAATTTTCGCGCATCATTTTCCCTTTTTTACCTTGAAATAATTCAAACTTTTGCCGCCCACGCAACCATAAACCGAAAGGGCAGAAAGGCTGCACTTTTCCTTTTTCGTTGATTCCAGTTATGAGAAAGGGAAATCACCGGCTTTTGTTGTCACTTCAGCGATGTAATTTGGATGATAAAACTTTAAAGGTCTGGCCGGGTTCGGAGGTGGATTCGGGGCGACATGGAAAGAAGTCTTGGTTGATCATCTTGAAGTTTGAAACGAAAACCAGAACTAACTCCAACCCAACTTCACAACTTCGAACTTGCCAGCATAATTTGCCCTAACTAGAAGGAAAAACATCCTACACTCACATATAACATTGAATATACAGTAGACGAAAAAGATAAAAAGTTGAAGAAAAAAATATCACTGAAGAAATAATAAAAAATTTAATGTAAAATTAATTTTAGAAATTTTGAAAAAGGGATTCGCTCGCGCGAGATCAAGAGAAGTTAAAGTTATTTGAAAGAATTTTGCGCAGTTCGAAGAGGTGTGACAGTGAACGATTAGAGCATCCAACAATAAAATTGAATGAAAAACGATAATATTTAATTATAGCTTTTTGTACAATTAATTTAAAAGAAAGATTGAAGATTGAGACGAAACAAAAATGTATTAAATTAAGGCCAAAAGTTCCATTCTTTCGTTCCACTGCTTGGAATCTTCACGCCATGGTTCTTACACACTCTCCCTTTATATTCTTTCATTGACACTTCCGTTGCATGTTACGCACCGATCGTTTTTTAACGACATACGTTGGGCTGGTGGGTCAGTCAGTTGATCAACTGGTGGGGGTGGAAAGTTGGCAGAATAACAAGCTGCTGATTATGAAGATAAAGAGTTGAATTTTGACTTAAAGCTTTGAAAAGTATATTATCAAGATCAATTCCAAGTGCAAAGTTGTTGATACCTAACTCTGAACAGTTCAAATCCATCAATGACTCGTTCATCTAAAACTATAAATCGTCCTCACCCCACTAAAATCACACAAAACACCCGAAAAATCCAGATTTACAAGCCACCAAGCACCAACGACACTAATCACAATTCAAATCAACTAACAACCCAGTTGCTGTCCAATTGACTGCAACATCAGCCCAACTTGTAGCATCTTAAACAAAAATATTATTTTTCTATTAATCGCATTATATACGAAAAGCAAGAAATTAAGTTGAATAAATTTAAATTTCCATTTAAAGATGAAAAACGTTTTCTTCTGTTCTCGCGGACAACTTCTTAAGCTATAATTATTCTTCGTTCACTCGACACTTCTACCGTTGTCGTTGCTGGAAAACTAACATGAAATTTGAATAAAATGTGAAAAAGAAACGAAAAACTTGCAGCATTTTATATTTCAAAGTTTTTAATTCGCTTAAAAGTTCTTTCCGGGAATTTACAAAAGTTTTCAACGCTTTTTCTTCTGCATTGGCCGACCGAAGACTTTTCCTTTGTTGTTCTTGTTGAGTCCCTTTCGGTTTTTCATCTTCTCTTGACTCGTCTTCATCGTTGGCTTTGCGGTTTTCACCGCTTTTCCTTTCGGCATTTTTTGCTTCTTGTTGGCATCGTAGCGCAACTTTTTGACGCCCTTCTTGCTGGTATCCATATCGAATGCAAATTTGCTGCCGCCTCCGGCCCGTTTCTTGCCGAAGTCTCGCTTGGGCTTGTCAACTGAGTCATCGACTGTTCTCAACTTTTTCGGCTTCACGAACGACTTCGACATCCTGGCGCGCGTCAAGGATGCGGCTTCAAGGTCTTTCAAAGCCCGCTCACGTGCTTGCGCTCTTGCAGATTTCACCGGCAGCGGCTTCTTGTCCTTTTTCTTCTTATCGCCGACGCTGTTGCGGTTCTGGTAAATGTAATCTTCAAGATCGCTTTCGTCATCAGAGCCGCGCTTTCGCTTCTGTTTCTTCTTTTTCTTCAATTCTTCAAGTTCTGGATTTTTGGGCCTGATTGACAGCCTTTCCTTCTCTTCCATTCGCTGCTTGTGCGTTTGGAACCACTGACGCGACTCTTTCGTCTCGTTTGCGCCGGCTTTGAGACGTCTTTCGGTCTTGCTCAGCTGCTGTTCTGTTTGTGCAAGCTCCTTTTCAGCGCGTTCTTCTTCGTAGACATTTCGAACTTCCGGTTCCAGAGCCATGAGCTTCTTTCTGTACTTATCAATAATTTCTGGTGGAATAATTCGGTTCTTCACGGGGTTGACTGCGTTCTTGATGATGTCCTTGACGATTTTTCTTTCTTGCTCGCCTGCTAATGACACAGAGATACCAGCTCTTCCGGCACGGGCTGTTCGACCGACTCGATGGATATAATGTTCCAAAGTGATGGGCATAATGAAGTTGATGACAGTTTTCACGCCTGAGATATCCAAACCACGAGCGGCGACGTCTGTAGCAACCAAAACGTCAATTTCTTCGTCTTTAAACTGCTTCAGCGACTCGAGACGTTGTGCCTGCGACAAGTCACCGTGAAGTTCACCAACTTTGATGCCTAAAAGTCCAAGAATGATTCTAAGTCGATGCGCCGTCTTCTTTGTTTGCACAAACACCATGCAGTGGTCGTGGAAAGTTCTGCAAATCAACGCAGCAAGGATCGGCTCGCGATCGCCTTCTTTTTCCTCGCGGATTCTGATGAACTCTTGACGCAAGTTAAAGGCCACGGTTTGATTGTTGTTAACGAAAACTCGTATTGGTTTTGAAAGCGAAACTGAAGCAAGATCTTTGACCTGTTCTGTCATCGTAGCTGAGAAAAGCATGGTTTGTCGGTTCTTTGAACAGCTGCTGATGATTTCTTTCATTTGTTCCGCGAAGTTCTCGTCCAACATGCGGTCAGCTTCGTCGAGAATCAAAACCTGGAAATTTTAAAAAGATTTCGATTTAGTATTTTTATTAAAAAATGCGACGTTATGACCATGTCAATGATCTTCTCAGAATTGAAGTTGAACTTCGCTCTGTTTATGCATCATCCGTCATGCAAACCACGACTCAGAGCGCAAGGATTACGTTCATCAATGTAAACAGCAAAAGAATGTAATTCTAAAGTTTTTCTCACCTCAATCGAATCCAATGTGAAACTCGGAGTGTTTTTGATGTGATCGATCAATCGACCTGGCGTAGCAATAACGACGTCTGGGTTCTGACGCAAGACACTCTCTTGTGCTTTGACATCCAAACCTCCGATTGCAAGTCCGATGTCGATGTTGGAGAACTGAGTCAACTGCTTTGTGACTTGATATACTTGAGCGCCCAACTCTCTTGTGGGGACGAGAACAAGAACTCTGGTGACTGCGGCAGCTGACATTGGCTTGTACAGGAGTCGCTCAAGCGTTGGAAGCATGTAAGCAGCAGTTTTTCCGGTACCTGTTGCTGCACAACCGCAGATGTCACGACCGAGAAGCGCCAAGGGAATAGTCGAGCCTTGAATTGGTGTTGGGTGAGTGTAACCGAGAACACCGATTGCCTTCATGAGAGGTCTCGAGAGGTTCATTTGATAGAACGAGTTGATATCGCCTCCAACTTGTGGCGCATCGTCGAATTCGATTTTCTCATCCACGACTGCTTCATCCTTCAGGTACTTTCGCTTTTTGCCTTTGCGTTCCTTGACTCGCAGGTTGTCATGCTTCAGTTCATCGTCAGACAACGCAATTTCATCCTCCGGACCGTCGCTTTCGTCTTCTTCTTCATCACTGTCCTTTTTCTCTCGGGACTTGATGACTTTGGCGATTTTGTCTTCGACCTTGCCGCGAGTTCGCTTCTTGACAAATTTCATTAAGTCATCCCAGGTGTCTTTGTTGTACTCCTGCACCGACGACACGAACTTGAAGCCAGTCTCAAAAGCCTTTTTTTCCTGTCGCTTTTGCTTGGTCGGTTGATACTAAAGTGGAAATTCGGGAATGAAAAAGATTTTCGGCCTGATTTCAAGCTAGACTCACCTCAATTTCCGCATCCGACTCCTCAGAGAGATTCTCCACCTCTTCGTCATCTTCAATCGTCTTGATTAAATCCATTTCGCTTTTCACTCCCATTTAAGTTCAACTGAAAATTGAAAGCATGAAAGATGTAAACACACGAGGCAGAATGTCAGTTCAAACCGGTTTAATCAGTTCAAAAACTTTTATTTGAAATTCAAAAATCCGGTAAAAAGTTTTAACTTGTGAAATATTTTTATTGATTCAAAATAGTTAACAGTTTAACAGATTGTAGCAAAGTGTGCAAACTAATGATGTCTTGAGAAGAATCTAAAGACTTTAAAACGTCAATTTAAGGCGTGAACTTGTTCGATTCTAGTCGTTAATTGCTTTCGATGTGTTAACGTTGGTCGTTCCATTTGGTTTTTCGAGAAAGTCTTCACAACTTGAACTTCCTGAATTAATCTATCATCAAAAAATCACTCAAAAGGGTCAATGTCTAGCTTCTTGAGATAGTTTTCAATCTCCCCTTTCAACCTGCTGTTCTCGTAGACCTCAGTCGAAGTCAAAACGCAGTTGGTCATTGGGCTCGTCAGTTTATCTTTAGCAAACCACTCAAGAATCGCGGAACGCTCATAAGTAAAACCGTCTTCAATCATCACTGGATCTGCCATGATCTCGTGCGTGATTGGGCAAATGAAATCTTCAGCGACGTTGACTTCGTTCTGTGTCAGCGAGAACAGCAATGACTTAAGACCATTAGCAATGTGCGAGTTCAATGTGAAGGAACTTGTGATGTCCCAAATTAAGATCGACTTGTCGTTCGACCCCGAAGCGATGAGCGTCGAATCGAAATTGATTGAAATGCAGTTCACGTAGCGCCGGTGTTCATCCAATGTCTTCAAGCAGCTTCCCTGCATGTTCCACACCTTCACAAGGCGATCAAGTCCACCAGAGACCAAAAACGTTCCTTTCAAGTTAAATCGCACCGATGTCACACTGCTGCCATGTGCCACAAACGAGTGAACACACTCAGTGTTGAGATAAAGGGTGGGAAAAATTGTGGCAGTCTCCGCGAAGTGCTGCTGCAATGATGTTGAAATAAGTCTCGAGTTCAGTCGCGTTTCCAAAGCAGAAGCGTTGCTGCCACGCCGACTTGGCCGCTGGTTCAAGATTGCGTAGACTCGCCAGATTTTGATTTTATTGTCGTTTCCAGCGGTCACAAGCGTGTAGATTGTCGTGTTGGCATCAACAGCTGTGGATTAACTCCATTAACTCCAGTATTAAAACTCCCAAAACCGATCAACTCACGATCCAGTCGCGTAACTTTGCAAAAGTCAGCGGACATACAGCCCATGTCATGAGCATTGTCGATCAGCAAGTCAGGCTCAATCAACTCAGCTGAAAGAAAATATTTCCTTCTGTGTCTCAGTCACGCTTCTTCGAAGCAGCCAAAACTGCATGTGGTGTTCTCGTGTTTACCTTCAAAATCGTTGAAGAACATTCGCACGTTGCCCATCATGCATGCCGTCAACATAATTTTTGAATCTTTCGAGAACGCGAGTGTCGGGATCGTTTCTTCGTGAACGCCTTTGATCGTTTTCTTTAAGCCTTTGTCGTGGCCGAAGATGCAGATCGTTCCAGTGTCGTCGGTGCTGACAATACACGAGCCATCGGGTGCGAACATGCAGTTTCGGACGGCTTCGCCGTTTGGCTGGTGAAGAACATCAGTTTTCTGACCAGTCGCGATGTCCCATAGTATTATACAACCATCGACGGACGCACTCGCAACAACAGATCCCTGTGGTGCATGGAAAATTAATGAGTTAGTATCATTACCGTCTATTATAGCGAATTAAGGTAATAAAGTCGTTTAATGGATGGTCAGATGGGTTGGTCTTCGTTGGGACTGGGTTAAGTAATTTATCGTGGGAATCATAGGCCAGAATATGTCGCTAATTTACTTCGTCGATAATTCTGTCATATTTAATTCAACCGCCAGTTCGCCAGTTCAAATCAAACGGTTCAAATGAACGGTTCAACTCAAAGCCGGTGAAATCAAAACAAATAAAATTACGCAGCAAGCCAGAAGAGTCTCGCGTTAGTATAACTCAAATCTCCATCACCAGCACGATGCTTTCGACCACGACAGCCACTGCCGAGTCAAATTTCTTCCTGCCGCTGCCGCCGGGCAAGAATTTCGACAATTTGTCGCCATTCAAGATTTCGCTCGTGATTCTTGTGAAGGAATATCTGAGAAAGCGACCAGGAACAGATGAGAAACCGCCTGCTGCACCGGAAGAAGAAGATGCAGAAGAGAAATTCCTGATCCCGTCAGTTGGCTACACGTCGGAATACCGGAGACGGTTTTACAAAACACTGCTGAAGCTCATCCAGCTGCCCGACATGACTTTCGCTGAACTTTACAGTCTTTTGTCGACTGGCAAGCACAAGTTGTGCGAGAGACACTTGGAAGGGTTCAAGAACGTGATGGCAGTGCTGAACAAGCTGGGAATTGAAGTTCTCTTCAAACTGGGAAAGACCATGGATGACTTGATAACGGAAACAACGGCGACGGGCGGAAATGTTCCTTGTATCCATCAGTGCAGTGTAATTGGTCTTTACTTCCGGAGAATTCTTGTGTATCTCGAAAAGATGTCGTTTCAAGAGCTCATGACATTGCACAAGAACATCTCGATTTACTACGAGAAAGGCATTCGAACGTTGGCGATTGCTCCACCAGTCGTTTCGAACCTGGACCAGATGGAAGAGTCGATGCTGGCCAAGCACAAGTGGTCATCGAAGCAGGCAGAGCTTTTCGTTGCGCAACAGAGCTCGCTTCTTGAGAATGACGAGGTGAAAGCGCTGAACCCGAAGGAACTTCAAAAGCGAATCGATGAAATCGTTCAAATCTACAACCCGCTCTACTCCAAAGCTTACTTCCTGTCGTACCTCAACAACATCCGGATTCGCGACTTGCCCAACTGCCTTGAAGCACTGCATCGCTCGTTCGACAGGAACGCAGGGAAATTCGGAACCAATCACCAGGACGCCAACGCATGCAAGCCGAACTTTCAATACTCCGTTCTCAACCTGGCGATTTTGCATTCGATGTTCGACCACAACACAGAAGCGCTGAAGTGTCTCAAGGAATGCATCATGATTGCCCAAGAAAACGGGGACCGTGTGTGCTTGCAGTTGGCTCAACTGTGGCTGTGCTTGTTGGACAAGTCCAACTTCCAGCTGTCTGAAAAGAACATTGCCAATAAGACGGAGATGAGTTTAGTCCGTTCAGTGTCGCTGAACATCCAGTCTCTTGTGAAAGTTGCTGCTATCTCTGGTTACCTGCCCTCAAAGCTCTTCGACGTTCTCATCAAGAGTGATATCTTGAACTGCCAGCATTCCATGGTCAATCTCATCTCAAACTGCGTGTCGGAACGATCCGCTCTGTGGAATCTCTACGGCAAGTATGAAATGGCATCGCTCAGCAGCCAACTCTTGTTGAACTCAAATCTCAAGGCGATGGAGAAGAATCACAACGGCGAAGGCCTCTGCCAGGCGATGTGCAACGTTGCGATGTGGTTGGCAATGCAAGGAGACTTCACAGCCAGTGCCGTCGTTCTCAGCAAAATCAAGACAAAGTTCACTCGTTTCCCAATTTCAAGGAACTGGATGCTTGTCGAGTACTACATTGCAAGTCAGCAGGCAATTTACATGGAAAAGTGGAGCAACGCGGCTAGCGCCTGTGATCATTTGTGGCACCTCGACAAGAACGTCAGCTTTCTGCAGCGTGCCAACATGAACATTGCTCGTGGAAACCGTTCCGTTGCGCTAAGTTTGTTGGATCAGCTGCTGTCACAGGACGACGAGTTGCTTGAACCGTTGATGCGAGTTCGAGGAATGGTGATGCAAGCCCAAAGCTTGATCGACTGTCAGAACGTTCCATCAGAATCGCTGCTTGTTCTCAACCGAGCTGGCATTCTCGCCAAAGACATGCACCTCGACTATGAACACTCGATCGTTGAGATGAACATCGCCTACGTATTAAGCCGCATGACAATGCACCGCCAGGCCCTCAAAGTCATCAAAAGCAACATCGAGAACATTTTGGCAAACGGCGGAGCTTACGACAAGGCAAAAGTTCTGTTTCTCTTTGTTCAAACTCTCATCGCATCGACGCCTAGCAAGGAAGCCAAGCTGAAGAAGCTTCAGAACACGATGAGCCAGTTAGAACTCGCCATCGCATTCTTCGCCAAGCTGGAGTGTTGGAATAAAGTCAAAGACATTTACATGTTCCTGGCTAAGCTCTATAATGAACTCAACATGACTGATGAGCGAAATTACTACGCCCTCAAGTTTCGTTTAACCGCTGAAGAGCGAACCAACAACACCAACGACAACATCAATACTTTCCACTGAGGCTCAGGTAAAAATTATTTTAATTAGAATCATTGTCACCGCTATTACTTTAAAATGATATCCACGTAGGAAAAGGAAATTGACTCACCTTTGGAGAGAAAACGGCTTGAGTTACTGCGTACTTGTGGCCCAAAAACGGTGAATTAGAATCTTCTACGAAGCCACTGCCTATTTCCCACCTGAACAAGCGAACCGTCTTATCACTGATGAAGTTTTTTGATCAATTACCGGAATAAAAATTGTGAAACACGAAATGAATTCTGCTTTAATCACCTTGAGCCAGATACGAGCAGTGAACTGCCGTAGAAATCCAGAGCCGTGATGTCCGACGAGTTCTTCTCGATTTTTTGCAGAAGCTTC
>JPYR01000089.1:94258-130055 GCA_000775305.1 Belgica antarctica | reverse complement strand
TGACTTTCACTGTTTGTCGGTAATTTCATTCTGAACATCGAGTTGAAGTTTCTCATGTTTTGATCGAAGAACGCTCGGCAAGGGATGAACTTGGCGTTCGGCACACTGTCACATATCCAACGATTGCCAAGCGAAGAAAGGAAATTTCCCGTCGCTCCCGGTGGAGGCGGTGCCGAAGTGGAAAACAAAATTTTCCCTCGTACAATTTTCATCGTGAGAGCCGAGACAGCTTTTCTCTCAGTTTTACTATCGAAGTTCACTCTTCGCTGCTCGCTAAATAATTCAATCGTGCGAGATAACGAATCTTGCCGGAAAAAACCACTTGATGGATTTGAAGAAAAAAGAGCTTTTACGGCTAGCTTCTTTGCTGCCTTTTTTGACTGTTCTTCACTGGCTTCTTCTACCGTCATCCTGATAAGACTGGAAAGAATAATAAAATTTAGTATTCATAAGGCTAACCAAAAAGAATCGCGGATTGCATCATCTGTTCGTGTCGATGCTGCGAATTTGACAGCTGAATTGACAGATGATTAATTACAAGCGCAAACAGGCAAACATAGAAGAGCAGCCTTGAGAAATATGCTTTTTAAAGTTCTCGTTTTGTTTAAAAATATATTTTTCTAGCTAAAGTTGAAGGAAAGGAGAAAAGCTGCAAGAGTGAAGGAAAGTGAAGAAAAATCTCGAAAATTCCGATTCATGTTTATCCGAAAAGGCACCAAACCAAGCACCAGCAATTTATTTCGTAGGAATTTCGTCAAAATGTTAGGAAGAAAGTGTTACTGGATAAAAAGTATCGCAGCTGAAATGAACGGAATGTCGTTTCAATACTTTATGATTTGCCGTTGGTTCCGTTAGTCCCGTTGGTCAGGGTCTTGAACGGCTTTCCGCGTTTGCGTGTCAGCTCGGTCTCTTCCAAGCTCAGCTCGCACATTTGCATTTCGTCAACTCCTGCCACGAGAAGGATAGGTGGCATGTCAGCTGTGAAAAGGCAAGTTTAAGCCTTGGTTCATCGGAGTTTCAAGTTTTTTCTCACCGTTTTCCATGATACTGCGTGGAGCCCTTTCGTTCTCTTCCATCGTCGTGCGTTTGCGGTTCTTTGCCTTCCAGGCGTGGTAAACCTTCAAGCGACGGTGGAACTCGAATCTGCAAGCTTCCAAAAGCTCGATGTCGCAGCTCGTGTTGATCGTGTCACGCAGCTCCGAATACTTCCACTTGGACAAGTCGTGCTTCTGCTTGCCGATCAGCTGCTGTTGGGCTTGAATTGCTTCAGATCTGAAAGCACATGAAATCGATCAAATTTTTTGTCTCAAAATCTTATAAATCCAAACAAAAAATTGTTAAACTATTTTCTACGGTTAGTTGCAAGCTGGAATAGTTATTTTTGTTAGCAGTTAGCGGAAGTGAAGCTTTTGCGGGCATTTTTCATGCGAAACAAAGCGTGTAAGGCAGCAGACTACAACACTCTTGGAAAAGTGGAACAAACCTGATGAGACGATTGTGGTTGCTTAGAGCCGAATCCGGTGTGCCACTGAAGAATGAAAATTGAGAAGGAAAATGAAGAAATGACGTTTGTTGACAGGAGAATCGGAAGTTTTGAAGCAAAAGTTGGATTTCAATACATTGAAGTAAATGTTTGAAGACGCTTCAAAGTCGCCTCCAAAAAGTTTTTGGTAAGTTCAAGCCCGCTTTTTACCATAAAAATGTCGGTCTCGTCACCAGTTTCAATGTTTAACGGGGTAAAATCCATATTTACATCATTAAATCCATATCGCCAACCTGAAAACGGGTTCAAGAATCATTTCAACATACTTTCTGCTCATTGTTGGGCTTTCGTCGATCTGGCCGTTAGATTCCTGGGCTAAGCGCAGTGCCAGTTCGTGATCACGGCGTTCTTGTTCAAGCTGCTTGCGATACTGCGTGTCTTCTTGAGCTTCTTTTTCGAGCTGAGCTTGTAAAAGCAACGCCGCTTTACGATCTTCTTCTTCCAGTCTCAAGCGCTCGTTTTCTTCTTGCTTTCGACGAGTTTCCATTTCAGCCTGAAAATAAAAATATGGAAATGGATGACGGAAGTTCAAATTAGAAGATTGTGACTAACCTTCTTGCGACGGGTTTCTTCTTCTTCGCGGATTCGCTGTTCTTCCGCTTCCTTGGCCTTTTTTTCAGCTTCCATCTTCAACTGAACTTGACGCAATCTTTCCTGATCTTCAGCGCTCTTCTGTTCTTGAATCTTGACTTTCATCGAATTCATCTGCTGGTTCATCTTGCCGGCAAGAGCATCGTAGAGTGCATCGATCTCAGCGGGCTTGATTTTAGGGTTTGCCTGGAAACATTTCATTAGCGATCGAATCAAGGAGAAACTAAAGGCGAAAATTCACTTTGATTTTCTTGATGGCCATGTCAATCTGCCCGTCAATTTCCTTTATTTGATTGAGCATCGTGTCGCGTTCCTTCTTGACCTGGTTCGCGATCTCTTCCATCTGCTTCATGTTGCGACGGACGGCGTTGATTTTAGCTATGCCTTTGTAGCGCGGCTGATGTTGCTTTCTCGCCAAATACCCGCGCAGTGTCTTTTGAACCATCACCGTGCACTTGTTGCGGTATTTGATGCGATTTTTAACTGAGAGTGAACAGATGATCAAGAAACATTGCTTAAAGGAATTATTCAAACTCACTCTTGATCACGCAAATAGCACAGTACGCGGACTTGATCCAACGTGATCGCGCGAGCCATTTTTTGACGTTCGCAACGATCGCCTTAAGATTTTCGGGGTCACTTTTCATGATGCGATCGAATTGCACAAACTTTCCAGGCCGGAAGAAAACTTTTGTGATGCCAAACTTGAAGTCTTTGTTGTTAAGCTTCAACGAGTGAAGCATCGCCTGTAACAAAGTTTCGTGTAGGTCAGGAATTATATAAAGAAAATTCTTCTTACCTCGCAGAAAGTTTTCGGCGGCAATTTGACAAGTTCTGGTGGCAAGAACGACTTGTACATGTTGTAAAGCTCGGCGAATGGGACGCGAGATGGATATCCGTACTCCATCAGCTCGAGAACCGAGGTGGTGCCTGAACACTTGAGCTGCGCCAAGGCCAATCCACCTTCAAAATCATGATCAGCCATTTTGCTGTTGGGTTTGATGCAGCGGATAAAGTTTGTGCCGTTCTTCTCTAGCTTCTTCATCAGTTCTTGCAACTGCGTCTTGAACTTTGATCCGACCGAGATGAATGAAAGTTTTCCCTTCGTCGAAGTGGTGTTTGTCGTCGAGAAAAGTTTCTTCATCAGCGGGTGTTCCGACTCTTGCACTAAGCACTCAAGCGACGCATGCAAAGCGTCATTGTTCTTCTCGATGAACTGATTTGTGTTGTAGCAGACGGCGCCGGCGAAATGTCTGACGAGAAAACCTTCGTCGTCTCTCAACGTGCGATGAATCTTCAAACGTGATGCGCGTGGCAAAGCTAAACGGAAATGACCGTTCCAGGCTTTGTGAACTTCGGTCGTGAAATGGGCGAAGGAAGGCTTCGGCAACTTGGATTCTTCATCCAACAAAGCAAAAATTCCATTTTCCTTCGATTCAATCAGCTCGATGATGTCTTGATTGTCTGTGTACTTGATTTCGGGAACGTTCAAGCCTTCGCGCTTGTACAAGTCCTGTTCGTTAGCTAAGATATTGTCATTGAAGAATTTCTGCAGCTTCTCGTTGCAGTAGTTAATGCAAAGCTGTTCGTACCCGTTGGTCGTGAAGTACTCAAAGCCAGCGATATCAAGAACTCCGATGTAGAAGTTCGACTTCTGGAACGGGATGCTTTGATTGATGAGACTGACGATGTGATCGAACACGCGACTGTACACAGCCTTTGCCAGCGCATCACGAGCGTTGTTAGCCTCGTAGATCTTTAACGGAACCATAATCACAGTTCCCTTGACACCGCCACCCTTAGATTGCATCACTCGAGACACCAACGCCTGTCGCAGCTCGAAAGGATCGCATCCAATGAGTCTCGCAGCGATCGCTAACGTCTTTTCCGACGTTTGAGTGACGCGGCATCCACCACGAGTGTCTTCCGGGTTTTCTTCAAAGTAAATGTTTCCCAAGTGCAACACAGCAGCCACTAGACCGAAGATCTCGATTCGGTTCGCATCAGTCAATTCCAAACGTGACAAGGCCTGATCGAGTTCCTTGAAATCGTTGAAGTCGTCCAAAATCGGATCTTTCAGCGGGCCTCTGCTCAAGTGGTCCTTTGACTTCTGAGTGTTGGGGATCTGCTTGTCGGTGGTCGGATTTGAGAAATACTGAGTGCAGCCAGCCAAGTAGCGATAGTCGTCGGGCTTTCCAATGGCCAGCTTATCACGTAAGTTTTGCGGCGCTCCAGCGCACAGCAAGTAAAAGACGTGATAATTTCGCTCTTCAGTGCTTTGAGTGCAAATTCGGCTCTTCTCGAGCAGGTAATGCGAGATGTAACCACCAACCACTTGGCACTTGTTGTCGTAGTGCACCTCGATGAACTTGCCGAACCTAGAGCTGTTGTTGTTTCTCGTAGTCTTGGCGTTGCCGAACGCTTCCAATATCGGATTGGCATCGAGAATCTTCGTCTCGATTGGACCAGCAGTGGCCGCCGAGTCACACAAGTAGCGCAGCAAGTATTTCGTCGATTCAGTCTTGCCAGCACCGGATTCTCCGCTCACAATGATCGATTGCGACATTTTCAAGACGCGCATGTCTCGGATAGCCTTGTCGGCAATCGCATATACATGTGGTGGCAGTTCTCCCAGCGATCGTCCATTGTACTTCTTTATTGTGGTCTTTGAGTAAAGTTCCTTGATCTCTTTATAAGGATTGACGGCGATGAGAATGTTGGCTACATACGTCTGTAAAAAAAATAAAGTGTCATTGAAACCTTCGAGAAGTAATTGAAGTCGATTGTACTCACATAAATCTTATCTTTATAATATCGGTTTTTAATGTTATCCAACAGAGTGGCTTCATTCAGGAACATCAGTTCACCTGTGAGTGTAAAAAATGGTGAGAAATGTCACACGGCTCGTCCAAGTTCCATCTCAGATAACAAGCTCAAGTCAAGTCGCTTTCACACATGAAATTTCGCAATTGTTCCATCAACCGTCGCAACTACACGGCTTAAACTTGCATAATTTTCATGAATTAAGTCGGAGTTGATTCAACCGTCATGCACTTTCACCGGCAAATTAATTCTAACGCAAGCTTGCTTGCCGAAAATAACTACGCAACGATTTACCCAATCCAGTGTTGCAAAAGATTGAGGATTTTAAACGATTTTTGAGTTGAGAAAGTATAAAATTGCTTCAACTTTTCTCTTCAAGCCGTGACTTCTTTTCTAACTGTTCTTGAGGGTCGAATTATTTTGAAAATCAATTCCGTTGCAATCTCCACCGGTCAATTTAAATCGAAATTTTATCTTGAACTTGTTACGAATAATTCGTGTTAAAGAGCGAAAGTTCATGCGTGTTTCATGTGCGAAAGTCGGGTTCATTTAACTCACAGTTATCCGATACGTCAGATGGGCCTTCGCATGACGGGAAAACATCTTCGATCGGGCAGCTGCGCTTCTTGACACCTCTTTCGACCGGGACGATCTCGTATTCATGTGCGCCAAGTTCGCTGATCTTCCCTTGGATGTATCCTTCGTGTGGGTCACGCGCCCACACCAACTCGGTGTCTAACATCGGTCGTAAGTGTTGAAACAGCCTGGAAGGAGAGAAACGAGAGATTATGTTATAAACAACTGGCAATTTATTTATGCAAATGCAGCGACAATCAGAGTGAATGAGCGAGAACAACTGCAGTTTGAATTTAAACAGCCTTGAATTATTACTGCAGCAGACCCTTTAATCATTTCGTGTCATTTGGCCGCCAGATGTTGTTACTTTTCTCGTAAAAACCATCAGCACGCAAAACATGCACCGAAACAAAACGCTAAGAAATTCTGGTTTTCGTTCCTCCGTGTTTAATCCGTTCTGCAAATGTGGGCACCGCTCGAGACTGATACCGGAATGGCAACAGTGATTTTTCTGCTGCTTTCTTTGTTTACATCGTTCCTTTTAAGTTCGTTTTGGGTCAATTGCACTTATGTGTGGAAGAAGAAACGTTGAATAACGTGCAACATTAACAACGGAACCAAATTCAAGCGTTCTTTTCCAATCATTCTAAAAACAGAATAGAAAGAAAGCCGCGAGTTAGTTATGAAAACTTGCGAAGCCTTAGATCCCGATAATTCCGAAGTCCTTCATTATTTTTGATGTCTCGCAGTCGTTACATGAACAAATAAACTTTGTTTGTCATTAAGTGGCACAGTGTGAGTGATGTCTGACATTGTCTATGACTTTTCAGAGATCGGAGCTAAGCTTGTGAGACAGAAAATCAAGTTTCTTAACTGATAGACCTTCCCTAGTCAAACCAAAACCTGACGACATTAATTTCATCGTTTGTTTAATGAACACGACGATAACAAAATTGATAATCGCATCGATTTCTGTGCCTTCTAAACACGAACAAACCGGAAATGTCTAAGTTGGCATGCGTGAAATCAGAAACAAGATCAGAGCGAGAAAGTTGCAATTTCTGGATATAAAGCAGCCAACTCGAGAAGAATCGCTGAATGAAGATAGAAATCGAAGAGCGAGCGAGCAAAAATAGAAGTTGAATGGCGACTTTCTTTTCCAGTTTCTGCCTTTCAGCACTTTTTGCGATCACCAGAACATGTTTGGGATCTTGTAGCTATTCTTAAATTAAACACGACACTCAACAATAGATCGAAAACGGTAAAAGTCTCGAAACAAGAAGAAATAACTCCCGCTGATTCATACTTTTTGTGGTTCTTAGTTTTGTGCGCCAGGCGTCATAAGCAACATGGCCTGCGAATGTGGGGGGGCTGGAAACGGCAGTAATTTAAGATTGTTGACCTGGTCTTATGAAGCTAATAAGTTTACGCAAGTCCAACCTTCCGCACGCCCCTCCACCAATCATTATTAACATCTACTCAAGCCCCTCTTGTGTCCATTGTCAGCGATATTTCTTGCCATTTAATCTGAAGCTAATTGAAACTCTTTCTTCCAAAGTTTCTCTTCCGACCTCAGAATTATTTCACCTCCATTGCGTGTTTGCCTGCTCAGTGTGCACTTTTATGGTCATCGATTGATTGATCGACGAAAGATTCTTTTTTCACAAGCAGTCGATGAAACTTGACAACACCGCAAGGTTCTGACACGACAGACAGTCTTCGTGCGTGGGACTTTGACGCGATTTTAACTTTGCCTAACAATACAATTATGGCGAGCTTAACGATCCATTTTCGGCACGATCGACTAACATTTCCTCGCGGCTTATTGGAACATCGCTCTCAAGAGTTCTTTTTATAAAAGCGGCAAAATTTTCTAATCTTTATCGTTCTCTTTCGCTCGCTAATCCAATTTGCTATTGTGTGTCATTGTAGCAATTGAAATCTCGGTTAATGTACGAAGCAGAACCGTAAAGTCATCATACATGCAGATCAATTGCTTTTTGTGAGAAAAGTTTGAGCGTGCTCGGCGGAGTAACTGTAAGCAACCGAACCACAGTTGTGCCATTATAAGGGCAAGCTGGTGTGATTGTCGAGTTCTGTTCATTGGAGAAGCCAAGAACGACTTTGTGGTCAGATTTCTAAAGGTTGTTTGATTCTAAAGCAGATCTCTAAAATAGCTGACTACCTTGTAAGGAAATTTATTTAAGAAGTTTTTGTTTAAAATAACTTCTCGTCTTTTCAAGCCCGAAATGAAACGACAATTCCACCGTTTAGAGCGTTTGTGTTTTTTTTTCATTGCCGTGACTTCTTTTAAAATTGGTCACGAAGTCATGGATTTTAAACTGAAGTTCCAACGTGAAAACTCGAGAAATTGTTTGTTGTGTTGAGAAAAGTTTGTTCAATTGAAGTTAAAACACAATTTTTCTTTAAATAACAAAGCACCACGAAGTAAAACCGATTCCGGAAACCAGATGCAACGTAAATACACCAAAAACACATAATCTATCGACCATATCGATGTTGGATTTAACTCATTCCGTTGCGAAGAAAATGAACTAAACAGCGCTTAGAAGAAAGGCATCATGTGGTGCTTTAGATTGTGATTGAGATAGAACCATTGCAGGTTGAGTTAACGGGAAGAATAATGGAAGAGATTTAAACAGCGAAAATGGATCGTTTGGCTGGCCACAGAAAGGTCCGCGCTGTTAAAGTTTAACTTCATTGTCTTGTTTTCCGTCGCTCGAAACACTTTGAAATTTAACTGTCTAAAAATTTATCTTTACAACTTCGGTTTTTATGTTGAGTGCATTAACTAAGCATTCAAACTCATCATTCATCATAAATCACCGCTTCTCCGCCCTTCAGTGAAAGCAACAAAGTGAATTTTAATTGTTAGACAATTGTTGCGCGATCTAATTAAAGACTATCGTGTCGCACGTTAGATCCGAGGGAGCACGTTGCACAATTCAGCTCTTTTGTTCGATGGCGTAAGATTCATTCATTCGACTTCACTTCTGCTTTTTGCGGTCTGGTGTTTCTTTCTACACTCCTCTCTGTTATTTGACGCGATAATGATGTGTTAAAATCTTACGTCGTGTTCCATCATCCTTGACAGAAGTTTGTTTGGATGTCTTTAGAAAAAGAAGTTTGAAGAAATTAAAATTGCGTTGACACACGAAGGTTTTATTGGAACATTAAACACGCTTCGTAACTTCCGCTCATTGAGTTCTTTCTTTCTTCACATTTCTGGGGAGACTTTGGGCTGGATTTTTGTGAGATTTTCTTAGACTGATGAACAGAAGCATCATCAGCTGAGAAAACCAAACGAAAGCACGTCAAAAACTAACCAAAAGTTTCTTCTGCCGCGCGCGAATAAAATACGAGTATTAGCTCGAGACACGGTGCAATTGACTGATTCAGGGGAACTAAAACACATTTTCTGATCACGCTTCATTGGGAACTCTAAACAATTGAAAAGTAACAATAATTCCCTGTTTTTGTTCAGTGTCGATCATGCGATGTCTGGCAACACCGCGACATGCCTGGTGATTGGAGATTGTCGTTTAACGACGTAGTTTCGAGTTCTAATGAACATTTGGAATAGGTTTTCAGTAAACCACAAAGTTTCCGGTTTGAAACTGTTGCCAGGACATCGAATCGCACCCAAAAACATGATATTACATGCAATGACCTTAACATCAACGGTGTGATTCAAGCACAGAACGGCCGTGTGTTCTTCATAGACATTTCCGGGAAATTATGGAGCTATGACGGTTCCTTCTGTACTGCTAACAAAGGCCATCATCAAACGTTCAAATGTGTTGGTTTTCATTCCCGAACCAATTGGACTTTTAAATTAACACTTTTCATTGTTTCTCCGCGTTTATCGTGAAGCTAAAATCTAGAAAGAGCATTTTATGTTGTCTAGCACCACGACAGAGTTTGCTTGTAAACGTTTTCGAGTACGAATGTGAAGTTGAATCTATTCGAACTTTCATTTTCCGAGCACGATCCAATTTTACTTTAAAAACTTTTTACTTTTTGCGAGATAAAAATAAATAATCAAATCTTTGCTCCACTTCAACCGCCCAGACTTGCTGTGTTTTTTGACGCTTTGGACAGCCGACCATGCAGAGAGTGAAATTTTCACTGGAGCGCGACGGGCAAGTGCGCAAGCATAATAACACAGAATTGCTTAAAAATTTCGGTGATGATAAATTTTCTCGAGTTTTCATCGTAATTGAACAGCCGACACGGCAATTAGCGAGACTAGTGAACGGAGCTTGGCAAAACAGTGCTAATCAAGTGAATCATCAGACCCAGCAGTGGCTTTTCACTCAAACTCCTAAGATTTAACGAGCCACAGGCGAAGCATAGAAGCTGCCTTGATCTCTAACTCA
Organism: Belgica antarctica; assembly: GCA_000775305.1. NCBI lineage: Eukaryota > Metazoa > Arthropoda > Insecta > Diptera > Chironomidae > Belgica > Belgica antarctica. The sequence continues at coordinate 120,122 of JPYR01000089.1, read as the reverse complement.
CTTTCTTCTCAGTTTTCACTTCCGACAGGCATTCAATTACCAGCAAGGACTAATTGGCATTCATCATCACAACTTTCTAAACTCTTTTTCTTTCTCGGGGCGTCTAATAAGAGTACGCTGATCTTTGCTATTTGCAAGAACGGCTGAAAATGGAAATCATGGAAAGCTGCATTGCAGTATATCTACTTTTTCTTCTAACAAGAAATCGATGTCATTTGAAGAAGTCAGTCACCTGGTTGTATGTCGGCCGCTTCAATATCCCGTTGGGATCCTTGTCAGTTATAGGTTGAAAAAGAATATTAAACGGGTTGCTCAGAGCTTTTGAAACGTGAGTGACCGATGGCATCAATTTTTTAGAACTTTCGAGGAAGTGACTTGGTTTCTTGACGTCGGCGTCAATGGAGAACCGATTAATATCCGATTCACAAGTTTACATCCTCCTTATTACAAAAGCCAAACTTGCGTGTCTATTTATTGATTGGTTCGAAAAGAAACGCGACCCAGTCGACGGTGAGCCCATAAACAGAGAACAGAACAGTGGCATCGAACACACGCCTGTTTCCGCTTGTTGTCATTCGATTCCAGGCATTCATTAATTCAAAATCTACAGTCGTCGTCAACCCGTCATCAAGGATTGAGCAGCAAAATCGACTGCAATCACGCCCATCTCATGCGTCAGTTAATTACAAATCGCTTTCCGTGCACATTCCATACGGAAACAAAAGGGAATTGAGCAATAAAAAATTGTGTTTTATCGGAGAGCGTCTTCTTATCTTATCACAGTTGAGCCAATGAGTCGAGTCGACTGATAAGATTTGCTGCCAGTGAGCGACGTTCCACAAAGAATTCCCAACTATTCGTCACCTGACGTGAAGCGATGACATCAATTCGGCTGTTCTAGATCGAATTGCACTGGTCAGGTGCATTTCTTTGTATGCACTCTGGCATTGTTTATGTTTTGCGTTGCTGCCACGACTGACATACGATAAAACAATTAACGTTTGGAGGGTGTCATCCAGGTGCGATGAGTCATTGCACAACTTTTTATCGAAGCAAGACTTGCAGATGCTTAATGACTGCACGATGAACACCAATAAATCGAAAATTGATCGTTTAAGGCCAATTTACTGGCTAATAGCCCGAAAGCGGCTTAGTTAACGTTACCTCTAAGCCTCAAGCTGTTTGTTCTTATTCCAAGCAAAATCCGAGCTCCAGCTGAGACTTTATTGTCTTGAGACGCTGGTCGAGAAATTAACACGAAATTTTACTCGCTTTTCACTCGAAATTTTAACTAATCCACTAGTTCATCACACTTCAAACAGATTGCGTGGTTTTCTTTGCTTTTCGCCGGAAAGTAAACAATCGGAAGAAAATCCACTAAAATTCACTCCAATTTTCCACTTTTGCGGTACCGAGCCAAACAGCACAGCTAATTGGCTTAGTTCTTCCTTCTTTCACATTTAATTTAGCCAGAGCGCGAGAAAGCACGGCTCAACTCTGCCAAGATTGAAACACGAATGAAAACTGAGCGAGAGAACAAGTTTTTTTTCTGTTGCTGTCAGGGCTCGGAAATTTTTTCCCTGAAGTTAGCCTCTAACAGGAAATCTTCAGGAAATACTTGACTACGACTTTACTAGAAGTTCCTGCTGATTGCACTTTGAGTTGAGTTGAGTTGAATTAATAGAACATTAATGTATTTAATATAAACAGCTCATGAATATTAGCACTTCAATGCCTGAGCTACAGCCAAATCTTCTCCAATCCCACAATTACATATCAAAATCTCGCACTTCCTGTCAATTAAATCTCCTTTAATTTTTAGACTAGTTTCTAATTATAATTTACAAATTGTTGATTTGTCTCCAAAACTTACTCTCGGGTTATAAAACTCTTTTAAGTAAACTTACTTCACTTGTGCAAACTCTCTTGGACAATGAATGCAACGAAAGAAGTAGAGGCAAACCATGAAATATGCTACAGAACGAAGAACTTAAACGCTACAGTTAAATTCTAGGATATTTTGTGTAGATTTACTGCTGCATGATCGACCCGTCACTGCTCTGGTAGTTCCAGGTTGCAGAGTTGGTTGCGCTTGGTGTGCCACCAGTCGCGGGTTTCTCGCCGCCTTCGTTCTCCGATCCGCTGGTGTTGTTGATTGAATGTATCGATGCGTAGTGCCGTTTCAAGTAAAGATCGGAGTTGAAGTGCTTCTGACAGATTGGACAAACGACAGCTTGCGGGTTGTGGATGAGCCGCATGTGCTGGCGAAGATTGGAAACGTTCGAATACACTCTTGCGCAAACTAAAATATATTCGAGTGTGAAAAATTCGTCAAAATGAGAATCTAAGAATTCCTTACCAGGACAAGACCGAGGTGTCAAGCAGTTTGCTTTGTACGCTGCGCTGTTTTTGATGGAATTTCTGGTCTTTGGTGTCGATTCGGCCTGTGTGGTTCCGGATCCTATGTCAATTGCCTTCTCAACCCATATCTCGTCATCTGAAAGGTCTTCAATTCAGTTAGTAAATGAACATCGCCAGTTTCATTCGCAACTTACCGGATTTGTAGTCAACCGCGGTTTGTTGTTGCTGTTGGCTTGTGCTTGCTTGAACGTATTCTAAAAAGAAGTTGAAGTAAAAATCAATTCAAAGCTCTCTCTAAATTTCTAACGAGTAGTGACGGTCTGTTGCTGAGGTTGTTGATTGGGTACTGTCGTTGTCTTTTCTGTGAAACTGTCCATGTTCATGTACGTGATGCTTTGTGCTTGCTTTGTGGTAGGCTGGCTCGTCTGTTGGATGTGTTGAGCAGCTTCGTCAAGAAACTCCAGAGATTCAACTTTCGGCTGGAGGTTGGATTCATTGCGTTTGCTGACCACTCGAACGGGCTGGACTTCTTCTTCCAGCTCGTCATCTTCGTCGTTGAGAGCAGTTGCCAAAGAGGCTTCGCTTATTATTCTCAGACGCTTCCCTGATGCAGCGTATGTTTGAATGTGATGTTCTTCTGTGCTTGAGCGTTTGCGTCCAAAGTTTTCGTCGAGGTTCAATTGTTCGGAGTCGTTGAATGTCTCATCCTGAAAGAAATAAATTTTGAATGGTGTTCATTGCGTAGCAACTGGTAGCTCACTGTCGTGCTGGTGTCTTTGCTCAATCCTCGAATCTGCAGTGCCTCTGCGACTCGAATGAACTCTTTCAAGTTGTCATTTGTGATGTGGACTTCGCCCAGATAAACATACTCCAAGATTGCCTTCAGAATGTCATATGAGATGTCGTGGAAGAAGAAAATCGGATGTGCTGACTGATTCTGCATTAGCAAGTCCTTGAAATATTGGCTGCAGCTGTAAAGAACCAGCTTGTGGGCGCCGATTTTCTTTCCTTCGCACGCGAATGTGATGTCAATGAGGCTTTCCTCGTTTCTCATGCGCCTAAAATGGAATCAAGCGTCAATAAATCACCCAAACAAACGACACAGCAAAGGCTAAACCCGCAACAATTACTCGAAGCGCGAATAAACAATTAAGAAATCAAAAAGCAATTAGCGCCAAATTCACATCACGTACCGGACATTTTTCTGGAAATTGTTCCACTTCAGGTAGAACAGCTCGCCGCTCGACATTGCCGCTTTGCTTCGGTGTCTTTTTGGGATTTGTAAGCACTGTTCTGTCGCGAAAATATATTTCGTAAAAAAAACTATTCGTCCCCAGTGATGACACTGAGAGTTGCAATCGCGCACCCCTGAACCGGGGCGGATCGGCAGTGATCTTTAACAGTGACAAATCATCACAAATCAAATCACCAGCAAATTTTCCTGTTCAACTGATACCAGCCGTCAATTAAGCCACAAAATGAGCTACAATCCCAACCCGAGGCCAGGTGAGCTCGCGTAAATTCAGCCGAAAGCGTGAAATTGTCGATGCACTTGTAATTTCTCAACTTTCTGACACAAATTAATTTTTAGCAGGCCCGGCCCGAAAAGTCAAACGAGTGAGTGATGTGAACGCGCTAGGTGGAACTTCTCCAGCGGCTCCATTTAACCCGGCGCCACCGATGCAGAATTTATCGCCGAACCCGCAACAGCAACAGCAGTTCTCAAATTTGCAATCGCCAAATTATTATACACCAGAGACTAGCCCTGTTGCTGGTGCCTACGGCCAGTCTCCTCAAAACTTTAACGTGTACCCGCAACAGCCTCAGCACTTTGGCGGCGGAAACCCACAGCAGCCTCAGCACTTTGGTGGCGGAAACCCACAGCAGCCTCAGCACTTTGGCGGCGGAAACCCACAGCAGCGAATGAATCCGCAAGATCCAAATCAGCAGCAACAGGGCGCGTTCGGGCAACAGTTTGCAATGTTCCAGCAGCCAGTGGTGCAAGACATAGCTATGCAATACGGCAAGAACCTCGCAGACCAGGGCAAGGAAATTATGAACAAAGAGTTCGAAAAATATGTGCCGGTGACGAAGCTGAAATATTACTTCGCGGTTGACAATCGCTATGTTATGAACAAATTGCGCTTACTTTTCTTCCCGTTCGCCCACCGTGATTGGTCGCTAAAGTACGACCAAGAAAACCCAGTACAGCCTCGCTACGATATCAATGCTCCAGATCTTTACATCCCTGCCATGGCATACATTACTTATGTTGTGCTCGCTGGCTTCATTCTCGGCACTCAAGAGCGCTTCTCGCCGGAACAACTCGGCATCCAAGCTTCGAGCGCCCTCGCTTACAACATTTTCGAGCTAATTGTTTACACGGTCACGCTTTACGTCTCGAACATCAGTACTACCTTAAGGACTTTAGATCTTCTCGCATTTTCTGGCTACAAATACGCAATCGTTGTCGCAATTCTCTGCACGAGCATCTTGTTTGGAAGCACTGGCTATTACGTCGCGCTCATCTATTGTGGATCATCCTTGGCTTTCTTTTTGGTAAGAATTATTGTCTACTTCACAAGTGCATTGAATAATATCTGTTAAACTTTCAGCTTAGGACATTGAAAGCAAAAGTGTTAAGCGAAAACGCCCAGCCAACCAATCAGCAGCCAACTTACGACCCGTACCAGCAGCAATCCGCTCAGTTCGACCACACATTGGGCAGGAAACGAAAGCTCTACTTCCTGTTCCTTTTCGCCAGTCTTCAGTTCTTTTTGCCGTTCATGCTGACCAAACATTTGATTTGATCGCCCGCATGATTTTGTACACTTTACAAAATGAAACTAATAAATTGTTGCTTCGTAAAAACGTTAACGGTTTTTATGATTTTGAACCGTCGCGTAGTCGGGCACGTTGAGTCAAACGACAAGTTGAGAAAGACGCGACGCTTTACAAAAAAGTTTCGGATCAAAAAATTTCAAGACTGGATCAAAAATCGAAAGAATTCGCGGTAGTTTAAAAAATCTCTAAGTTTAAAACTCGAAAAACTATTTAATCGGTTCGTAAGAAGCCATAGACTGTGAATTGAGACCACAAAGGTGAGAAATCGAGGCTGGAGTGGCGAGAGAGCGCGAGTGATGGAAATTTCACTGAGCGTCATTTCTAGCGCGCAATCTAATTTCCATCGAAATCATTACTTGCGGATGTACTAAACTCTAAAAGACATTTTAATTCCAGCATGATGAAGAAGATAGAACCGTCAGAGATCGGGAAGAATCCTGATTTGATTGCAAGTGAGTTCGAATGTTTACAGTTTTTAGTTGTTTTGATTTATTCCGGCCCTTTGCGTCCCCTCCCCTCGATTCGACGTTATTTTAGAAGCCCAGAAGGAAATGGCTCAATCGGACATTCTCGTGTGCGGAAAGTGCCACAGCGTTTTCCACTTCATTGACTTGTTTAAGGAGCACAAGACCAACAATTGCAAGCGCATTTCTGCATTCAATGATTGTGTGAGTAGAAAATTTCTCCTTTTTGTCTCAATTTCGATTTGAAGTTTTAAATTCAAAAAATATTCTAGCGTGAGACCCGACCAAAAATCTGGGCTTATCTCTTGTGGAAGCAAACTCAGTTCAAATCCGAAAACGAGGAAGACAACCCGTGGAAGCTTTACAAAACATGGATGGACTTGGAGGAGACGACGAGACAGTCGTGGTTGGTTGCCGGAGGAACAATCCAGTCTTTCGAACGCGTAAGTCACGATGTAGAGTCGCAATCAGTTTCATTCTTTAAAACACAATTTCCTCCATAGTTTGGCAATGGAACGTTACAGGAAACGCCTGTAAAGATAACGAAAACGTTGACGCCAGAGAAGCCAATGTACCGACCATCACCGATTGGACAAGTCGTCAAGCGCGTTGTTCCAACAAACACTCCGAACCGACCGAACGTCGTGATCACTGAACAAAGAGTTATCCGCCGAGCTGACGACGGGAGCATCCAAGAGAAAATCGTAATCTCCCCAAAAATGTGAGTGCTCATCGCAAATTTTTGCTCAATTTGATGCTAACTTTCTCCTCTTTCAGCCAACGCTTGATAAACCGCACCGACCCTGTTTCTGGAATAATCGAGAAGGCCGCCGTTGAGAAGATTATGGCAAAGCGAATGAATCCACGAAAGCGCGAGAACGAATACCTTGTCAAATGGGAGTCTAAGCCACAAACTTGGGAGCCAGCATCACATCTTGAAACTTGTAAGGATCTCATCGAAAACTTCGAAATTCTGCTGGCCAAGCAGAAAGAAATGCGCTCGAAATCACAACAGCAGCAGCAGCAACAGATGCAACAAATCGTTAAGGTCCAACCATCTGCGACTTCGACTCCAACGGCAGTTTCACAAGCCACTCCAGGTCGTCCAGTGAGGTTTTCGAAGGAGAAGGCAATCAATCAAGTCAAGCAGTGGACTGGTGGCAACAAACACGACGGATCAGCCGAGTCCGCAAGTGGAAAGCGAAAACTCGAGGACGACGAAGAATTCGACGATGAGAATGATGGAGACGACGTCGATGACGAAGACTATGAGCTAGAATCGAGCTGGGAGAAGAAAAAGATGGCTCAGCAGCTCGGACAAACTTCAGTCAAACGCATCAAGACTGACATTGTTGGTCAGAACGGAGGCGTTCGAGTCGTCAACAAGTCCAGTGATATGCAGATTGGAGCCACGGTCGTGCGCAAAGTCGTTGGAACCAAGTCACCCGACGTCATCATGGCTGGACAAAGACAACAGAGCGGTGTCTTCAAGAAAGCCTCACCAGCAGCTGTTATGCAAAAGAAACCAGGCGAAGGACAAGTTCGAATTGTCGGCCCTAAAGATCAGATCCAAAGTGGAATAGTTCGCGTCGGAACTTCTCCGGGCGCAGGCAAGCCACACGTTGTCACCAGAGTTGTGCCAAAACCATCTCCAGGCCAACAAATTCGACCATCTCCGGCAACTGGAACAGTTGTGCGCACAGTTCAGACTGTTCAGAACCAGCAGAAAACTCTTGCACAGAAAATCATGCAAAGATCACCGATCAACAAAGCACAGTCGCCAGCCACTCGGCCTGTCGCTCAGGTTGTGCAACGTCAACAGCCAACAAAGAGTCCTGCAGGCACCACCGTTGTTCGCAAAGCCGGAACGCCACAGCAGGCTGTAACAACTCGTCGCTCGGGACCGCAACAAGTGCAGCAACCAGCAACTCGTGTAGTTAAGAAAGGTACTACCAATGCCGACGATGAAGATGACGGAATTCCAGACCCGTTTCCTAAGGACTTGCCACCGCTCCAGTCCGATTCGTCAAGTCCACCACCGCCACTGACCCTTTGTCCCATTACAGGCAAAGTTCTGGGACAAGCTGAAGGTGAGCCAAGCGCCGAAGAACAAGAGGCCGAAGCTGAGAACTCTAATCAGCATCAAATCACGCAGTTACTGTCGAACGAAGATGGAACGCCTATTTATATCACAGGCGACGATGGAACGATGTATCAGGTCGCCGGAAAGAACGCCAACGGTGAAACTATCTTGATTTCTACCAACGAAGAAGGCGAGCAGACTTGCGTGTTGCTTCCGGCTGATCAAGACTTGTTAGCTGGTCTTCCAGGCATCCAAACCACTGATGCATCAGAAGCTGCTCTTGACGGCTCACCGTTAACCGTCGACGCCGCGGTCGCCGAAGCTGTCAGTGCTGCGACTGAACAGCAGGAAGGTGAGCAATTCTTTTCGAAAGAAGGAGACGAGACATCGCAATCCGGTGGTGAAGAAGCCACACAGCCACTGTCGATTGCAGTTGGAGGCGAAAGCGGTGACTCTCAAGACGGACAAATCACCGCTGAAATTGTACAAGCTGATGAGCCGTCACCAGGTGAGATTCTAATTAGAAAAATTAGGCGGCAAAGTCGCTGATTTCGATTTCTTTTCACAGGTGGAACCAGAAAAGTCGTTCTCATGCTTCCCGACGGCAACCTCATGGTCACCGAGCTCTCATCCGACCAGTTCCAGTCGTTGAACCTTCAACAATAAGCGCTCCCATTAAGTCTCACTATCAGACACCTCTGCGTTTCTTCAACTTTTCAAACATTTTCATTTAAATTTAGCTTTTAAGAGACTTTCCCAACTTTAATTTTCTCCTTTCTCACCCCATCCATTGAAATTAGACGAATCGTTTAACTCAAATTGTCGTGGATTCAAAGGACAATTCATTTCTTATTCTTACACATAAAAATGTAATTTGTAATAAGAATATTTAATTTCATAAGAGAGTTATGCTAAAATAAAATTGATTTACGAGAAAATGAAGCAAGAAATTCTTCTCATAGCTGTTAGCATAATTTGTAAAAGCGAATAAAAAAGTTTTCAAAAGTTAAACAAACAGTCTCCAGCAATTTCTTAATAATATATTTTTTTTTATCAAAAAACTCACAAATCAATCAATTTCAAGCTTTCTGAACGACCCCTGAAGTCCGTAGACGCTTTTATCCGCTGCGGTTTCTCCCAACTCAACGAGAGTGCTTTTGAGTGACCTCACTGACCCTTCGCGAACCGATTGCGGGTAAAGTTCAAGTTTCACAGTCATCTGATCATGCTTGAGCAGAATATCTCGTTTGGCTTCTAACTCGAGTCGAAAGGCCTGTATCATGTCACGCATCGGCACGTCGCCTCCGTACTCAGCCGGAAGAAGGCTTTTGTCAACCACAGACGTCACGTCTTCGACTTTCCGGTGCAGAGACACTCGATTCCTCATCTTTTCGCTCATTTTGGCTAACGCAAATTCGACTGCGAACTTGACTGATGGATGCACTTTCAATCCGTGGATTTCTTTGTGCCGCATCGGCAAAATTTTCTAAAAGAAAAATTATTTTTTGCTTGCTGAAGCATTGTTGAGTTCACAAACCTCCAAGTTTTTCCCAATTTTGTAAGCTTCGTGTGGCGTGAACAGAGTCAAAAAATTAAGACCAAGGCCCGTCAAGTCGGCCACGTGCACGAAACCATTGATTTGATTTTCTTCATCCTCCATCAAACTCTCGTAGACGATCGCGTGAATTTTGACCAATTCGTAATTGGCATAAACTGACGGGTTGAACACACCGAATCGGTAAAAAATAATTCGTCGGCCGAGATGATCGCGCTTGGGCAATGCGAAAATGTATCTACAAGTTGAAAAACGAAAGACAATTAACGACATTTTGTCAAAATTGTATTGAAAAATGTCGAATGAGTTGTAAAATTTGTTCAGCAGATCTAATTGATGCGAACTTAAAAGCATTTTAACAAACTCAATCGTCAAATTCAAAAATATTTAGTCACTCGCCCCAAATCAAGCAGTTCTCGTATGACTGGATGGTTGCAGTCCAAGTTGAGGAAGAGATGAACACCCGCGTGTAGGTAAAACCTCAGGATCAGGTACCGCTCGATGTTCTCCTTGGCCATTGGCAGTGAAAACTTCTTGCAGCGGAGAAACCTCAAGAGAAAGCAAGAATCTAAGCGCATTTTGCTGATTCTCGGGTTTTTATCAGCCCATTCTCGAAGTGCTTCTAACGAATGTCTTCTAATCTCGTCAGTTTCACGGAATTCCGTCTCGACGACTCTTTTCAGTTCGTCTGAGAGTGTGAACGTGTATTCATCAACCGGCGTGACGCTTTTTGAATGAATCTACGAGAAAAAAAATTAATTGCACATTCGCACTGCACCGCAGCGGTCAATTGTTTGCTGTTCATCAAAAGTGTTTGCCCAACTCGCGAGTGGGTGCGAAATCGCGTAAAAACTTGTAACCAACAATGAAACATAGCTCGAAGCCTTTCAGAAATCGTTAACGACTTTCACGTCAAGCCTTGACTGTTGTGAGATCATAACTCATCGTCATGTGTGAAAACGTTGATGACTTTAGGTTCTTTGTGACTTTTCTTTTTGAAACCACAATTCAAATTGTCTTGGCATGTTGAACAAAGCTTCACTCAAGCACAAAGCTTCACTTTTCGTTATGATCTCTGTTAACTCGAGTAACAACAAAAATTGGGAATTATTTCGCAGCACTTCTAACGAACTCATTTCCACCCGCATTGCAACATATTTTCATACGCAAATTGCAATGAACTAAATAGATTGGTGTTTATAACGTGCTTTATAGCTTAACAATCACCTTCATTGTTGACTCCCTATTTTCACTTTCAGCGCGCAGATACACGCAATAATTGGCTTCGTGCGTTGCTGTCGCACATGTGCCCAGTACAACTGCAAAATAACAACTGAATTTGAAACGAAAATCTGAGTAGGTATGAAACTCACTGCCACAAAAAATGCTGCCTCGAATATTACTGCCTCGAAAGAAACTGCCGTTTCAAGATCAAAAAACCCGTTAATATTTTTGCCGAATTAGCGAAATTTATGCTGTTTATTAATAAAACGCAGTCCAATCCAGTATCTCAATCCAATCGCCAAAAAAAGTTTGCCTTGAAATTAAAGTTCAAGGCACGATTTGACTGCAATTTATTAAAAACAGCCTAAATTTCGCTATTTCGGTAAAAAAAATTAACGGGTTTTTTGATCTTTCAAGGGCAGTTACTTTCGAGCAGTGTTGGGAAACAAATATGGGGAAAATTGGCAAGGCAAATTTGGACAAATATTTGACATTTGCCACGCCACATTTGGCCTGGAGGCCACCACATTTCTGGCAAATATGGGAAATGCTGTTTGTTCCCATATTTTCCAGAAATGTGGTGTCTTCCAGGCCAAATATGGGCTGTTAGCCAGATGACAAATATGCCCACATTTCATATTTGCCAACACTGCTTTCGAGGCAGTAATATTCGAGGCAGTATTTTTCGTGGCAGTGAGTTTCATACCTACTCCGATAATCTCGGTATTGTCGCTAATGTGTTACTTCAAAGACGACGGGAGACGACTGTAATGTGTTTTTCCTTTACAAAAGTTTTTTCAAGTTGGTGATGCATCGGAGAACTTTTTAGTTTACGATGCTGCAATTGTTATAGTCGACTTGGCATTGAATCAGAGTTCGAATCACCAATCGGAATTAAATTTTCAAGCAATCGCAAAACATCTGCCGACCTTTTAACACGAATTAAAATTTGAATTATTCACTTTATTATGACAAAGGATTATAAATCGATAAATTTCATAAGTGACATTGAAGTGGCTAGGCTTAAAAATTCTGCTAAGTTCAATTGAAAAATTGTTAGAGGGATCAGATTTTAAGGCACCGAGTAACAAATTTAATCAATTTCAAGCTTGCGAAAGGATCCGGAAACCCCGTTCATGCCATACATGTCCTTCTTTTCATCGAAAGCTTCCGGCGCTGAGTCCAAATGAGTCTTCAGTGACCGAGTCGATCCAAGACGAACTGCTTCCGGGTAAAGCTCGAGCCGAACGTTCATGTTGTCATGGCTAAGCAAAGTTTCGCGCTTAGCTTCCAATTCCTGTTTGAACAGCTCGATCATCTCACTCATCGGCATTGTGCCGCCGTATTCAGCTGGCAAGAGGCTTTTGTCGACTGATGTTTGGTCTTCAAGGCTTGTGTGGAAAGTGACTCGCTTTCTCAACTTTTCACTCATCAAGCTTAGGCCGAAATCAAGCGCCAGCTTCAGAGCAGGATGCGGTGCAGTTCCATGGAATTCTTTGTGGCGCAATGGCACCATGTATTGCCCGTTCTTGGCAATTCTGTATGTTTCCTGAGGTGTTAAAACGGTGATGTAATTCAAACTAAGACCAGACCCATCCACGATGTGCACAACACCTCGAATCTGGTTCTCTTCGTCTTCCATCAAAGATTCGAAGACTATGCCGCTGAAGCGAATGATGTCGTGTTTTATGTTCTTGGATGGACCGTAGGCCTTCGGTCGGAAGAAAACGACGCGGCGACCGAGCTTATCGCGTTTAGGCAATACGAAGACGAAGCTATGAAGAATTTAAATTGAAAATTGGTAAAAATTTGAGTTAAAAGTTGTGAAAAAGTTCACCAAATTAAACTCACCCCTTCATGAGAAGGTCGTAGAGCGCTGGCAGCTTGTAGTCAAAGTTCTGGTAAATGAATTCGCCTTCGAAGAAATACTTTCGCAGCACCAAATAACGTTCCAAGCACTCCTGAGCCATCGGGATGCTGAACTTCTTGAATCGCAAGAACCGCAAAATAAACTTGGCGTCTAAACGAAGCGTGGCGATGCGCGGGTTTTTGATCGCCCATTCACGAATTGCTCTCAACGCGTTGTTTCGGATCTCGTCAGTCTCTCGAAGTTCTTCCTGGGCCATCTTCTTCAGCTCGTCAGACAACGTGAACTTGTAGTCGTCGACTGGAGTTATGCTTTTGGCTTGATACTGTCATGGTATTGAGATAAATAGTGAGTTTAAAGGTTGGGCATGTACAAGCACCTCGAGTAAGTTTCAATGTAATTAGCGGAGTTTATTAGACTATGAAAGATGGATGACATGCTAAGAGTAATGCTCAGATTGATGTGTTTGTATGCTAATGAAAAAGAAACTGAACGCAAAAAAACTTCAACAACTACAGCAACTCTGACGGCGACTTAGTCTATCTCGAGTTTTCTAAACGACCCTTGAACACTGTAAATTTCTTGGTTCGTGAACTTTTCATACAACTCTGGCGAGTTGAGAAGATATTTCAATGACTTGACAGAGCCATCCATTACCAGTTTTGGGTAACTGTCAAGATGAATTTGCATTCTCTGGTAATTCAAGTGCATATCGCGTTTTGCTAGCAGCTCTGCTTTCACCGATTCTAAGAGAAAAGTTTGTAAAAATGAGTAAAAATATTTAATTAAATCTAAATTTCATCGCATTTCCTTACCAATCATGTCGCGCAACGGCACAGTTCCACCGTATTCTTTGGGCAAGTATTTTTTCTCGATCGCCTTGAAGTCATCGAAGCTAGTGTAGAGATGAACTCGCTTCTGAAGCTTGTCCCCAAGGTGCTTCAAAATGTAGTCGCTGACTATGCCCATTGATTTATGAACGTTGACTATGTGGAAGGCTTTGTGACGCATTGTCAAGGTTTTCTGTAAAAAATTAGCGCGATGAGTTTGAATTTAATTGGGAGTCGTTAATTTTATCACCTCAGTGTTTTTCCCGATTCTGAACGAGTGCTGTGGACTGAATACGGTGAAATGCGGCATTCTCAAGCCCTTGGCGTCTGCCACGTGAACAACACCTCTGATCTGATCTTCTTCGTTTTCCAAAAGCATGTCGTACAAGACGGTTGACAACGTGAGAACGTCATAGCCGATTGTGGCTGCCATTGGATCGGCAACGCCAGGTCGGTAGAAAATTACCCTGCGACCCATTGAATCGCGTTCGGGCAGGAAGACAACGTAGCTGTTGATAACAAATAAGCATGTGTCAGGTGGCTTGTTTGCTTTTGACAAAGTCTCTCGTGCGATCCACGATTTATACGTTAATTTTATGACTTGTCAATTTTAACAGTAGCTCACCCGTCATCAATAAGCTTCATGATAGAAGGTTTCGTAACGTCGAGATGGTCAAACCAGCCTTTGCCGTAGTTTCCATGCTTGACTACGAGCCATCTCTCTAACGCTTCCATCGCCATTGGAACGCTGAACTTGCGGAACCGCAAGAACCTTAGAAGGAAAATCGCGTCCAATCGAGTCGTGACGATTCTAGAATTCTTAAAAATCCAGTCACGCAGCGTCTGAATGGCATGCTGGCGGATTTCGTCGGTCTCACGGAGTTCATCTTTGGCCATGTCTTCAAGTTCCTTCGACAACGTAAACTTGTAAATGTCGATCGGTGTTATGCTTTTCGCTTGATACTAAAAAATCAACACGTATCAATACGAGATCATCACGAGATCTTCATAATCAAACCACATTGACATTGGACAGTGAACTTTGTATCCAACACACAGAAAAACATTTGCATTAATTTTTCTCCAAGAAAAACCAGCTGTGCCACCTTGAATTATCTTATCTTTGCAAACTCCGACACTGAACACAAAATAAATTAACATCACCAGCAATTCGGTTTCTTCAAAATTTTCTTTTTCCCAAAGTTTTGAATTGTCTCAAGTCTCGTCTCTTGTGTAATTTTGCCTGAAAACAATTCAGTTTTTTCTTGCTTTTTGTTAATCACAAGTATTTGAAATTGCTGCATTGAAGTAGGTACAACTTGAGATGAAATTTTAATGGAAACATTACGAAATGAAAGTGAATTGATCGAGTCACGAAGAATGAGTTGTCGAATGACATTGTTAAGGGTTTGATAGCTAATTAGTGACCTTCAAGCGATGTTGGGTTAACGGCGCTGCTGATCAGCAAAGCATGAAATTGAAAGTAAGAAAACAAGCACCTAAAGAAAGCAGCAAACAGGGCAGCTGCGACAGTCATCCAGAGTGATGACTTTGTTATAGCGTAGGAAATCGCGGTTCGAAGACCATCTTCTCGAGACGAAAAAATCATCAAAAGTAGATTAACCGGTTCCGAAATGTCCTCCTTCATAGATAGCGACTTGTCATGAATGACTCGCGCATTTCTGCGTTTACCTGTTTCGTGTGACTACTGTTTCTTGAAGATGCGCGACACGTGTTGATATTTACTTTTGGTCAATCAAATCGAATGTGGAAAGGTGAACGTAGAAATCTCTAGAGAGTGTCCATGACATGAAATGTTTGAGCTGGTTGACGATAAACCAAGCTGTTTTTTGGGAAACAAATCGAAATATCTACAAAAATCGTTGATTGAAACGTGATCACACAAGAAAGTGTTTTAAGTCAGCTAGACGAGTGCATTGTCGTCATAAAGAAGTTGAAAATTAGCGAGTAATCGTCGTGATTGTCATGCTTGAAATATGTTAATAAGTTATCCAGAAAACCGCAAAGGAATGTAAACTTTAACCAATCAAGGAACTAACGCCTATGAATGTGTCTGCAAAATGTCAAACAAATTACCACTTCGCGAATTGCTGTTAATCAATTGATTTTTGCTGGTTCCGAATTTGTTAATTCACAAAGCCACAAATTCTAAAAACACCAAACTATATTAATCGCCTACCTTTTCCATCTCACCGACTGTTAAAATCTCAAAGTCTGGGTAAACCAACTTGATCTGCAAAAGTTGTCGCTTGCAAACTTCTGATGCAAAACCTGAACTTGGTGAATTTTTTTACTAATAAAACTTTTTTTTTATATGATTTACTACCGACTGGTCGCTGAGGAAGCGCGAAAGCAACTGAAAGATCCAATTATTTTTTGAAGTCGGCCGCTCGCTCTCTCAAGACATCACAAAAACTAGTTTTGTCTAATGGCGAATTATGCAAGCGTCTTTTCCAAGAGTGAAGTTCAAAATCTGATTGTTACCGTTTATGTTAAACGAGGTGTGACAGCTAACGCTAATTTGTCATTTGTCGATCGAACAATTACAAGCGTTCAAAGGAACTTGCACAATTTTATTGAATTTATTTTTTATTGATTTATTAAAAAACGATTTGACTGAGAAAACGTTTGACACAAAATAATTTCACTCCGATTTTTCATCTTTGGTTTCTTCACTGCTTGGCTCTTCCGATTTGTTCTTCTTGAAATACTTTTTGATAGCTGTGAAGCTGAAGATGACGGGGATGCAGATGGGAAGGTACAATGGAATGTAAATTGCGTATTTCTGTTCTTCTGGGAAGTAAAGCAGCTCCAGAAGGCTCGGATCGTTGAAAGCCTTTTCGGCTGCGATGAAAGCTTCGCGCGCGAACTTCACCGCGCCGTGGATGTCGTTGATCGCCAAATGTTCTTTAGCAATCACAACATTTTCGTAGGCTTTGTGAATTTCGGCGGCCACGTGATCGCCAATGACGATGTTTTTGATGTCATCGAGAAGCTTGATCAACGATTGCAGCGTCGAAGAAGCCGACGTGATCAAATGAATAGCACCGTTTCTTAAATACATGTCCTTTTCCCACACTCGAGGTGCGATTTGGCCCAAACTCTCGATTGAAGCTGTTCCCAGTGGCATCTCGATCTCCAGCTCGAAGATTTTTCGCAGCTCGTAGAGAACAAAGTCCATGACTTCATGAGAGTGGATGTAAACTTGATGGACTTCGTTGTCGCTTGCCGACGCACAGAACGAGTCTGAAGGGTTGGCGATGACAATTCCGCCCCATTTTGCGGAAATAAACGAGTCGAAGCTGTAGTTAGACACACGTTGGCCGTCTTTGTAGATGTAAACCGGTGCAATCTTGCACGGCGGCGCGTAAACGACCAGATGAAGGCACGGCTTGTTAGCAACGTCTGTTCCAAGTTTGCGCTCAATCGACGTGATGATGTGCGGGAGAGTTTCGTGGTCCATTGCAAAGTGTCGACCCATTTTCGAGTCATCC
Organism: Belgica antarctica; assembly: GCA_000775305.1. Classification (NCBI taxonomy): domain Eukaryota; kingdom Metazoa; phylum Arthropoda; class Insecta; order Diptera; family Chironomidae; genus Belgica; species Belgica antarctica. The sequence continues at coordinate 103,379 of JPYR01000089.1, read as the reverse complement.
TTGATTTGCTGGCTTCCGTATTGCAGTTCGACTTGGTATTTCCACTGTGACTTCAGCGTGAATTTTGACAACTCACTGAACTCGTTCAGAAATGGTCGCAAATATTTTTCACTCGCTTGTTTGACGTTCCAATGGATGTTTTGCAAATCAGGCCGTGGGTTCAAAATTGAGATCAAAACTTCGTACTCTGGAGGCGGTGGAGGGAGAGTATGACGCAGCTGCTTTCCTTCGAAGGTTCTGACTAGGCCGAGGATCGAGCGAATCTTCTGATCACGAACGATCCAAGATCTGATGACGTGATAAAGTTTCTCGGAAGCTGTTGAAGATAAAAAGTCAGCGTGTAAAATTATGCAAGAAGCTTTCAACTCACCAACTCTCTCCGAGATGAAAATCGCCCGGTCTGTAGACACAAAGATGTCTTCCTTTTGATTTTTCCATTCAATGACGATCAAATCTCCGGGTTTCACCGAGTGATGCTTGAGAATTTCCTGCTCGAGCTTGGCGGGTGTTTTAATGTTTGCAATTTTCGCTGCATCGATGTTGATTGGTGTCACTTTAGCGCTGAAGATGTCGTTGGAATTGAACAAGCCTTGGAGATCTTCAAGAGTCTTTCTTCTGTTGTCATCGTCGCTCATGAAAACTGCCACGTTCATAGTAAAAGTGATCGGCAGGTCGTTAAGCGCTGCAATTTCGCTTGAAGGCAGTGCGGCACTGTGAAATTTTTTTTAGTCAGAAAAGAACATGTAGAGTGAAGCGAAACTTACCGATGAATCTCCGTTGTTTTCCACCACATCGGGATGCCAATAACGAAGATGACGACGATGTACGAGATCGTGCTAAGGATCCTGGAAAACTCTTCTGAAAATAGATGAAGAACACTGGGTTATTTTAAACGACTTTTATTCATCAGCTTCGCTTATTCTTTGTAACTACAAAATAAGATGTAATTGAACTCGTTGTCCATGACTGCCGATTTGGAGCAGTATTTCGTGAACTTGGCGGTTCCTTGCGATCGATAAACGATGTTTAGGAAATTATTTTGCGGGTAAATCGTGAGCAGAACTGGTTCGTCTTCATTCTCAGACGACTCGACCGACTTTGAGTCTGCCACGCATTCTTCTTCTGGTGTAAGATAAGTGATGACTCCGGCGCTGTCGTTACCCCCGAAATACAATATCAAATCTAGTGTGTCGTCGTTGTAAGTTGAGGGATCGCCAATCAATGTGTAGCTGCCGCTTTTCCACCGTTGCACTTCTATTGAACACTTTGGCTTCTCAGCTTTGCTTCCATGCAGATCGAGTTCAGTGTATTCGAACAGCAGTTGGAAAATGACTTTCGATGCGAGTAAATCGAGCAGTAATTTAAGACTTGAATGCTTCGGGACACTGGCAATGTCAAGGCATTCGTAGTTCTGCTGGTTCGAAGGTCCTTTGGCTATCCATTTAAAAGTTTTGCTTTGCAGTTCCTTTGAAATGTCAACGTGAAGATCGTTTTTAAGAAATTCTCCAAGTGCCGCTTCGGAATTTTCTTCAATCTGCTTCTGAATTGACACTTTAATCGAGTCCTTGAGGTAAGTTTTGTTGACAAATTCCTTCAGGTGCTTCAGAGCATCGGCATTGTCGACGGGATGCTTGAAAGCTGCCAAATTAGTTTTCTTCACTTTAACAGCGTCAGCATCAAAGTCGACGTTGTCCGAGAAACCGTGGAACCAGCCGTTGATGGTCAATCTCGGATAGTCTTTCGTCAGCACCTCAGCGACTTGGTGATACGACTTCTTCTCGACCTTGAAGAAGACGAACTGGTTGTTTGCTGGAAGAATTTTCTTGATGGCTGGAAACTTCGGCTGGCCATCCTTGTCGGTTCCAAACAAATCAAGCGCACCTCCCATCGACTCTTTCCACGCTTTTTTTCCGTCCCAAGGACTCAAGTAATAGACAAAAGCAATCAGCCGGTCTGACAACAGATCATCGTGAGTCAAAAGGAAGTCACCGCAGTTATACATTGAGCAAGAGGCAGAAATCCTATTGAATTTCATTCCAGTCAGCTGTTCCATCCACGAACGCACATCTGTGTTCAGGAAGTTGTGAAACTGCGCAAGATTAGAGCTCATAGCATTCGCCAAGTCCGTCGATTGATAATACTCGTAAAGATCCATTTGCTTCCTGGTCCATTCAGTGGATTCCATTTCGGTCACCAGATCGTTGATGAGGTGAGGGTCACATAAGAAGTTGCTGAGAGTAGCCACTTGAAACGGATGATTAATGAGAGAACAGCTGGTTCCAGTCCAAGTCTTCTTAGCGCTGAAGTTTGTCGAGAAGTTTTTGATGAAATAGGTTTGCAGGAGACTTTTGTTCATTCCGGGCGTTGTCGGTGTTGCAATAGCGACTGGAGTTCCTCTCGGGATCTCGGTTTCAATCCACTTCGTCAGTTTCACCATCTTTTGGGATGGAGTACAACTCGACTCCGCGACTTTCCATCCTTCGGCAATTCCATTCTTAACTTGCACTTTTCTTTTTCCTAAAAATTTCCATAATAAACCTCTTGAGTCATGTATTCCTTCACTTTCGCGGCGCTGACGTGAATTCAAGCGGTGCACTGGCCTCAGCTGAAAAGTGAAAGATCGAATTTGTGGCTTACCATTGGATTTTACTCGTGGTTTCTCCATTTCTCAATTCTTTGTTTCGGCTTTTGATGAAAACAATCTTCGACACTGCCTTTCGATCGTCGACGCTGAAACGAACCGATACCAATCCAGTCGACACAATTTTCGCGCCAATTCTGAGAGTGCATCGAAACGATTCGTTTAGCAAATCCAGCTTAAAACTCTGATAGTGAAAAATGGAAGGCTTCGACGACGCAGGAATCTTCTTCTCCGACAACTTCGGCGGGGATGACCAGCAAAACGCGAATTTAATCAACCTGCAGCATGTCAAAAAGAAGTTCAAAGACTTCATTCGCACTTTCAACGAAGACAACTTTTACTATAAATACAGGTAAGAACGCAATTTCACAACTCAGCCCAAGCTCACAGTGGTTCTATCACGCAGAGATATACTGAAGCGCCAGTACTTGCTGCACAAATACTTCTTGGAAGTCGAGTTTGAAGATTTGGCTGGATTCGATGAGAACCTCGCAGACAAGTTGAAGAAGCAGCCTTCGGAGCACTTGCAGATTTTCGAGGAAGCCGCTCGTGAAGTTGCTGATGAAATCACCTCACCAAGACCAGAAGGCGAGACCATCCAAGATATTCAAATCCTCATTACTTCCAATGCCAACCCGATCAACATTCGCGACCTCAAGTCGGAGATGGTCTCGAAGCTGGTGAAGATTTCCGGTGTGATCATCTCGGCCAGTGGAATCAAGGCAAAGACCACGAGAATCTCCATTCAGTGTCGATCTTGCAACAACACCATTCCTAATCTGCCGATCAACCCCGGTCTTGAAGGCTATGCTTTGCCCCGGAAGTGCACAACGTAAGTTGACAATTGATCAACCTTCAATTTCTCAACAATCGTTTACTTTAGTGACACTGCTGGTCGACCGAACTGCCCATTAGATCCGTTCTTCATCATGCCCGATAAGTGCACTTGCGTCGACTTCCAAACTCTGAAGCTCCAGGAACTCCCCGATGCTGTTCCGCAAGGAGAAATTCCTCGTCACATGCTTCTCTTCGCCGACCGAGCACTGTGCGAACGTGTCGTCCCTGGAAATCGTGTTCTCATCCAGGGCATTTACTCGATCAAGAAGGTCAGCAGTGGCAAGCAGGGTGCAGCTGATAGCCACAAGGCTGTAGTTGGAGTTCGCGCTCCTTACATGCGAGTTATTGGCATCAAAGTCGACACCGAGATTGGTTCCATCTCTCGCTACAGCAACATCACTTCCGAGGAAGAAGCCGCGTTTCGCAAACTCGCAGCCATGCCTGATATCTACGAAAAGCTGGCGAAAAGCATTGCTCCAAGTATTTTCGGATCAGCTGATGTGAAGAAGGCGATTGTCTGCTTGTTGTTTGGTGGATCGAGAAAGAAGCTGCCGGACGGTTTGATGCGTCGAGGTGACATTAACATGCTCATGCTCGGTGATCCAGGCACGGCAAAGTCGCAATTGCTAAAGTTTGTTGAGAAAGTTTCTCCAATTGGCGTGTACACGTCCGGCAAAGGATCTTCAGCAGCTGGTCTCACAGCATCGGTCATGCGTGATCCGTCGACCAGAAACTTCGTGATGGAAGGTGGAGCAATGGTGCTCGCTGACGGCGGTGTCGTTTGCATTGACGAGTTCGACAAGATGAAGGAAGACGATCGTGTCGCAATTCACGAGGCCATGGAACAAGGCACAATCTCGATTGCGAAAGCCGGCATCACAACGACTTTGAACTCCCGATGCTCGGTCTTGGCAGCTGCCAACTCAATTTACGGTCGTTGGGATGACACAAAAGGCGAAGATAACATTGATTTCATGCCGACAATTTTGTCACGTTTTGACATGATCTTCATTATTAAAGACATTCACGACCACACTCGAGATGTGATACTCGCTCGACACATCATGAACGTGCACATGAACGCAAACCGTCCCACTGAACAAGCTGACGGAGAAATTCCACTCAACGTGTTGAAAAAGTTCATTCATTACTGTCGCACACATTGCGGACCTCGATTGAGCGCGGAAGCCGCCGAAAAGCTCCGTAGTCGCTACGTGTTGATGAGATCTGGTGCACAACAGCAGGAGAAGCAAACTGACAAGCGCTTAGCCATTCCAATCACCGTTCGCCAGCTCGAAGCCATCATTCGAATCTCTGAATCTCTCGCTAAGCTCCAACTGCAGCCGTTCGCTAACGAAGAACACGTGAATGAAGCTTTGAGACTTTTCCAGGTCTCGACTTTGGAGGCCGCCATGTCCGGAACTCTCTCCGGCGTCGAAGGATTCACCACCGACGAAGACCACGAGATGTTGAACCGTGTCGAGAAGCAGTTGAAGCGTCGTTTCGCAATCGGATCGCAAGTCTCGGAACAGAACATCATCCAGGACTTCACTCGCCAGAAGTATCCAGAACGCGCCATTCTCAAAGTCATTCACAATCTGATCCGTCGCGGTGATCTGCAGCACCGAATGCAACGCAAAATGCTGTACCGTTTGGCTTAAATATCGATCGAATATGTTAATTGCTTTTATACGACATTCTAGACAGTTGAGTTTATAAGTTTTTCCACACAATTTTCCCGTTTCCATTAATTTTTCTCGTAATATCTCTCAAATGTTTCATCTTAAGCTTCTCCTTTGTGTTCACACAGTATCATGAAAATAAATAAAATCAAATGTCTCAAAGTTACACCAGCCGAAGGAATTTGATTTATTCAGAAGCTTGGAGAGATAATGGCCAGTGGGGGTGGATAAAATGTTGGGACAGCTCGGACTTATGAAAACATGTGAATTTTGTAAATTTTCTTATTGAATTCGTTGAAAATTTTGCAAAACTTTCTTTCCGACCTGGGATAATTTGCTGAAGAGACAAAGCAACTGTTCGATCAACTGATTCACTGCAAAGATCGAGTGTTTCCGATCTTTCACAATTTATTTACGAAGGCAGTCTAATGATTATTGTGAAATCATAGAGAATGAAAACTGCTTCCAGGCCACTCGCTAAGCACAAACCATCCGCGCGATCAATTCTCCGAGTTTGTTTGTGTTTACAACCAAAGGATAATTCCACATCAATCGTCACCGTTTTTGAATCTTTTATATCGGAATTTCTTCATGAAATCTTCATCATCTCCGATGTAAACAATCATGATCCACAAAGTTTGTCGGTACGTGCTGACGAGTTGTTTGTAAATTCTATTCCCATGAATCTTTGATTGCGGTGGAATGATGCTAAATACGGTGGGGCGAACTTGTGTGGTTGACGACGCACGTTCAGAGATGAGTGGATTCTATCTATAGGCATGTTGGGGGTGCGGTAGGTTAATCTGTCGATAAAATTCTCGGAAAAGGCTGGAAAAACATCCCAAACGATTTGATTATTTTCTTAAGACTTCATTTATAGTCTGGAAGACGAAAATGTTGTTTTAAGAAGGAAATCCTTCAACCAGATCGGAGGTTCAAAATTTCGTCGAAAATTCCTTCCAACTCACCATCACGATGAACTCCATCAGTTTCAAAATCAGTGCTGACTTGTCACCGCAAAATGAACTTTAATTGGTTTCTGCATAAATCCGCTCAGAAAAAGATTCAATCAAGCGATTGGCATAAAAATTCCCAATTAAATGTTTTCAAATCATGCATGCCGCACCACACGCCCTGCCCCGTCTCTCGTAGCTCACGAAAAATTACAACAAATTTCAATTTCAAATATGATATGAAAAAGAATGTTTCATTCATGAAGATATTTTTTCGCTTTTCCCCTACTCGTGTTGTAATTGAAAATGAAAAAGGGAATATTTATAGATACGAGATTGTGATGTGCGGAGTTGGACGAGTCGACCCATTGAGTAACACTAAATCATGTTTTGATGAAAGCTCGGCTGCAAATGTGATTTACTGACGACAAGAATCTCGCGTTGGTGAAGAAATTCATCGGATGACGAAACTTTGTTACATCATCAGCGGGCGAGCCAAGTGAAAAGCGTTTACGTTGTTCTGACGATGCTGCCGTTCGCGAAATTATTTTTCTCACTTAAAACTTGTGGGCAACAAAGCCTAATTGATGCGATCTTTCAGCCAAATGGAAAAAAATTATTTAAATTGCAACCAATCCTGGAGTTGACGGCAATCGGAGGTATTGGAACAGTGTCGTTGGATTTGATTGATTCTAAAACGCTGCTTATTCAAAAACAGAAGCTAGTAAAATCTTCATCAATGTTTATCAACAGCCTAGACGGCAACAATTAAACGTGCTGAAATGAAAAGGAATTTCAAACACAATGGAACAGCACCGACGGTTTGCCACTTTTTTGTTTAGATTAGCTATCGTTTTGATTACTTTCTGCTCAACATTTTTTAAAGAAGTTTCATCACATGTGCCATTTGATAACAACTTTCTGGGGGAGATGAAACTGTTTATCTCGGTTTTGTTCCAGATAAATTTGTTTGCTTTCGGAAGTTAAAAATATTTGACAACCTATTTGAGTTTATTGAAGGCTTTGAGATAAGAAAATCCGAGACGAATCTGAGTGACACTGGGTGGGAATGTAAATTTGGTGCGATGAAATCGTCAGAAGATCTAATTGCAAGCAATTAGGCAGCTGTCATTAAAATTCCTGTCAAGGCAGCGAGTGAAGGCAACTTCCGTTCGAGATAAATTTCCTGGAACAAAACGTTTCAAACAAAGCTTTCTCTATTTTCATGCAAAATTTATTCAAACAAAAAATCTCTAAAATGTACAAAGTTTGCTTAAGAAATTATAAAAATATCAACATGTACTCTGGTTATCATTTATCGAGAAACTTTTCTTCGATCTCTCGTTAAAATCTACGTTTGACGTTTCGCTTCTAAGTGGGAATAAATATTTTTCGACTAACGATCACGGTAACGTGAGTTTTTGAAAGAATTTATTTTCACTTTCACGACCTTCCGAGTCAACAAAACTCAACTTGGAATTCTTGCAATTTCTGTGTAGATTAAGTGCACAGCTTGAAATCAGCAGAATCGTAAACAAATCGATGATAGTTTGCGCAAAGACGAAAGAATTTTTTTCGCCCGTAACATTGAAAAATTAATTGCCACTCGGTATGCACTGAAGTTAATTTAGATTAATGTGTGATGCACTGAAATGTGACCACATTCATTTAGCATCTTCTGGCAGAGAGATTTGCGGGTCGTTGGAAGACTGAAGGTTTTCCCGTGTTTCCCGATCTTTCTTTTCTTAAATTGCTACATTTTCTTTAAAATTAATTGGAAGTTTTTTGTTTGCTGTCACGACATCATAGAACGACGCACCAGCACTGCGTGGTGTCGCTGAGTCGTCGTCTGTATTATTTCGACGATCCGTCTTTGCCGATTTTGTTTCTCAATTCCTTTCTTGTCTTGAATCCTTTCCATTGTGCTTGGATTTTTGTGGCGGCGTTCTTGCATGTCGCCAACTCCTTGCGGATCTTAAATCCTTTCCACTGTGCTTGGATCTTTGTGGCCGACTTTTCTTCAATCGAACCCTTTTCAGCTTGGCCGTGCCCGTTCATTTGGCTGTTCTTTGACTTGCGACTGTTTCTCAACTGCTTTCTAACGCGGTATCCTTTCCACTGAGCTTGGATTCGAGTTGCCGCGTCGTCTTCCGACTGAGACGAGTTGGGGCTCGAAGGATGAATGGCGTTGATGTGCATAATCGGCATAGTCTTTGAGAATATGTGCAGGTCAGCTTTGAAAATCACTTTGCATGAAACTTTTGTGAAACTTTCTTGAAATTAGCACGAATAGCAATTGGAGGTTCCCTTGCTAACGTCTATCGCACTTGAGTGAATCCGATGAACTGATTTGTTACAGAACACTTTATTTTCTCTCGCTTCTTCATTCAAGAGCTCAAAAACTGTGCTCAGATGTTCTCGCATCAGCATCATCGTCGTCACAACACGAGAAACGCAACAACAAATGCTGTGCCGGCCCGAACAGCGCTCAAAATAGAAGAAAATGAAAAACTGTGGGCTTTCATAGTACACACGTTCAGACGAGAGATTTTCATGTGGATCGTGTTCGTTTATTTGAAAACGTAATTCTCGGTTCTCTCGGCATTCGAGTAATAAGAAACTGAGCGATGGAGTTCAGCCAATGTGCAGCACCGATCATCCTAGTCGGCAAGCTGCACATTACTGTAGGATTAACTTCTGCCAGAACTTCAGATTTTCTACTCAGCGATTGAAAAATGTTTTCCTCTTCACATTGAAAGTGATAAAAATTACCATCTGGTTGAAGACGCGCGGCTTTCCCAGCCGATCACGAACAATTTTCTTTGACAGTGCGTTGTCAACGGTGATTTGTAGCAAACATTATTTAACGCTCGTTGATGGGCTGCTTTGCGTCGTCTTTATTGGTTGTAAATTTAAGGCGATCACAGACTATGAAAACAAATTGTAAATGAGAAGTCAAATCGATTTATTGGCTGTGATGGGAAGTTTTATAATTGGAACTGTTTTTT
>JPYR01000089.1:55867-93968 GCA_000775305.1 Belgica antarctica | reverse complement strand
TGACATCAAGATTTGGAAAACGCTTTTCACAAGGTTTGAAACTAAATTTGAACACCCGCAACTCGAGTGAAAAGATGGGATCATGAGACTTCGCGTACCATTTATGATCCCGCGAAACGAGGCTATCACGTGATCTGAGAAGCTACGATGACGTCGAAAGTGACACAAATTCTCGTTGCCAATTGAGTCGATCATCATCACCAGTCTCGTGTCTCGAATCTGCTCAAGATAGCAGTCGTCAGCAAAACGTTCTCTCTTTTCGTTGAAACCAGATCATTAATTAAGGAGCATCCCGACATCAATCTCGTCATGAGAGATTTCGATTTTTCTTGGCACAGAACATCGCGACGGCTTCGACAACGTTCGAGTGGAAAAACAGACTCAGATGTACCAGTGGAACCCGCGAACTTTCTTTCATGAGCATTTTCGGTAATTTTGTTATCGAGATTAATTTATGAGTCGTGCTTGAAAACGTTTTTCCCTCGACTTCATAATCGTGAAAAACATGGCAGATGTTTGAAGTCAACAAAAATAATCTCTTCTGCTTCTTGATCTTGCTTTTTTCTTTCTCATTTTCGCGAACCTGAAAGATTTTCTTTTAAATATTGAATTATTGACGTCAAAGCGGAGCCAAAAAACGCAGATCTTCACTACCACGATACGGGAAGAAGAAATGTCAACATTCCCTGACAGAAAAATTTCCTTGTCGTTCGAGCCAAAATAAAAATGACACAAGTCATTTAGACCGCTTCACGAAGTGTCAGCTAAGTGATCGCCTCTTTTCACAATGAACTTCCGTTGACGTAATTCATGATTCAGTGTGAAAGTCACGGGCGTTGAAAGCTAGTCAAAAAGTTCATTAATAACTCTTCGTGCTTCCGCGCTTGAGAACCAACTTAAAGCGTTTTGAGAAAGAAAAGCAGACTGCGATGATGTTCGAATTCGAGATGCATCGCGTTTAGCTTCTTGTTTCTTTATTAATATTCCTGTAGGCAGCAGTGGCAGTGAAATTAATCATCGCGTTATAGTGAAAACGCGGAAAATTATCGGGAAATAATAGCGTCGAGTCGGTGACTAGAATTTTCGTTGAATGACGAGACTCCCGCGCTTTTCGATACAAAGTTTCACGCAATGAGAATTTCAAAAACAAAATATCTTCAAATTTTATTCAACTTTCATCTCAGTTTCCTCAAGTTTTTCATCACGTAGCTTATCGAGGTAGCTTTTGGAAATGAATCTTATGTCTAAGTGCTGAATGTTGTGCGAGTTTCCATCCCAGTTCTTGAACTTTTGGAAAGCAACAGGATCGCAAAGGTCAGGAAGTTCGATCCCGCCGGCTTTGAAGTTTCCAATGTCTTTCTCCAGGTTTAGTTTGATTATTGATTCTCTCGATGCGTGCTGATTGCCTCTTTTGCTGTTGATCTGTGTTTTTAAAGTGATCTGCTCGATCTCATCATCGAATCGGTGGAAGTATCTGCAAAGACGACAAGAGTTGAGCTGGAATTCTGTAGTTTTAAAGCGCGGAAACTTACTCTTCGATGAACGACTCAAACTCTTGAGGTGTGACTGGTGATTCGGCTTCTTCAATTCTCTCTGAGTAGAACAGCAGCTTCTTGGCTTCAGCGTTTGCCTAAAATCATATTCAAACATTAAATGATCGACTTCGATCGACTTAATCTCGAAAGTTTACCTTCGTTGCAAAATCTCCCTTTATTTTCTCACGTTTCTTGATCTTCTTGATGTCACGAATAACTGCCAGCGTTCGCCGTGAGTTTGCATGCTTAGCGCGCTCGAGTTTCTGCGCTAACTTCTTTTTGGAACCCATTTTTAGGAAAATTAAGTGAAAACGTGATTGCAGTAAACTGTGATTGGCTGAATATCAAAACAATGACTAGTTCGCTGCCCCTCGTCACTTCAATGCCCTTCGGAGATTTGAATTCACGTCAACCGTTAAAGTTTTTTGTCGCGAAATTTTTTGTTTGACGCCGTGATAAAGTTTCTAAAAGGTTTTTGCCTCCAAAAGAACTTAAAAATATAATTCTCACTTATGTTTAAAACATTTTTCAAACAAGTTGTAACATTGAAACATTTTCAGCATGATTATCTTCTCGACGTTAGTTCAATTAGCATAAGTCTCTAAGAAATATCCTAATTTTTAATTAAAACACCGACGAACGCTTTGCTATCGATGTGTTTAGAATAATTAGCATCGTTTTTATAAGTTTATAAGGAAAATCGATCATGAAGACAAGTGTTAATGAATCAATACAATTTAAAGATATATTTCGTGGTTTTGATTTAGTTTACACTTGTCCATCGAGCTGGAAAGTCTTAACTTTGCAGAATGTCGTTTGAGAGACAATTCACGTTCGACGGGCATCCAATTTTTCTTGTTTGTTTAATATTTTCATAAATGTTAATTTGCAGGCAATTAAATTCGTTCGTTCTAGCTTGGTGAGAAAGCGAGTGGAATTCTCGGAAATGTGCAAGACTTTTACAGCATTCGTAAGAAATGTCTTGAAACGAAGACTCTGTTCGAAGATCCGGAGTTTCCCTGCACCGACAAAAGCTTGTTCTACTCGCATCCTGCTGACCGAAGATACGAATGGCTAAGGCCTAACAAAATTTGTGAAGATCCGCAGTTTTTTGTCACGGGATATTCAAGATTCGATGTGTTGCAAGGTGAACTCGGTGATTGTTGGTTCTTGGCGGCGGCTGCCAACTTGACACAAGACACGAAGCTTTTCTTCCGCGTTGTTTGCGACGACAACAGTTTTGAAGAAAATTACGCTGGAATCATTCACTTCCGGTTCTGGCAATACGGTAACTGGGTCGATGTCGTGGTTGACGATCGCTTGCCGACATACCGCGGTCAACTGATGTACATGCACTCGGAAGATCAAAAGGAGTTTTGGTCTGCACTGCTTGAAAAAGCGTATGCGAAGCTGCAAGGAAGCTACGAAGCTTTGAAAGCAGGTGCCACAAGCGAAGCACTGGAAGACTTCACAGGCGGCGTCACTGAAGTTTACCAGCTGAAAGAAGCACCGTCGAATCTCTTCAGCATTATTGAGAAGGGCTTCATTATGAACTCAATGATGGGATCGTCAATAGAACCAGACCCAAATGCCTTCGAAGCGATCACACCACAGGGTTTGGTCCGTGGACATGCTTATTCGATAACAAAAGCAGTCATGGTCGATGTCGTGACTCCAAAAGTGTCAGGAAAAATTCCTTTGTTGCGTTTAAGAAACCCTTGGGGAGATGTCGAGTGGAACGGAGCTTGGAGAGACAACTCGCCCGAGTGGCAATTCATTCCCGAAAATGTGCGGGAAAATCTTGGATTGACGTTTGACAAAGACGGCGAGTTTTGGATAAGTTTTCGCGACTTCTTGAAGTACTTCGATCGAATGGATGTTTGCAACATGTCACCAGATTCTTTGAGTGAAGATCAAAATGAATCGCAAAAGAAGTGGAACATGAACGTTTTCGAAGGCGAATGGATTTCGGGCGTAAGCGCTGGCGGTTGCAGGAACTTTCTGGAATCATTTCACCGGAATCCACAGTTCGTGCTGACCATCGATCAACCGGATGAAGATGATGAATTTGGGATGTGCACGATCGTCTTAGCGCTGATGCAAAAAAATCGTCGCTTGAAGCGAAAGACAGACATCAACTTCCTGACAATCGGTTTTTCAGTTTACCGATTGAAGGATTCTGATTTGGCAGGAAAGCCGCAAAAGACCGAGTTTTTCAAGAACAACATCTCGACTGCTCGACTGCCAGCGTTCATCAACATACGAGAAGTCAGCTATCGATTCAAACTCGCTCCAGGCCATTACTTGATCGTTCCGTCAACTTACAAGCCAAACGAAGAAGGCGAATTCTTGATTCGAGTGTTCACGGAATGCTGTCAAACGCTGAAAGAAAATGACAAAGTAATTTGCATTGACAGGGTACGTGACTTTAGACTTGCTTTTGAACTTGATTTTTGATAATGAATCATTCACGACAAACTTTTAATTGATTTAGATTCAATCAGGTTTGTCTCTACCAATTCCACATGAAGTAAAAAGTGTAGATGTTCATCTACCAAAGCCAACACCGAGAAGATCAGCGAATGAAAAGTTATTTCTGGAAATTGCGGGTCCTAGCAAGACGATTGGATGGGCAGACCTCAAAAGCATTCTCGATGATCTGTTGAATGATGGTGGGTAACTTTAACTCTGAGTGTTTACAAACTAAAATATATTTTTGTAGAAATCATAAATTATAAAAATGCAGCACTGACATTTGATGGCCGATCTTATCCAATATTGATCGAAATGCCAACTACAAAAAGCAGGTTCAGAGAGTTTTTCTCAAGCGTCGTTCGTCAAGTGCGAAGACCTTGCATTAGCAGAGACAATCAAAATGAAGCAAATGTGCAGCCATTATTGACAACTCCAGTGATCGGTATGAAGCAAAAGCGTGAATGACTGTGAAAAATTCAACTTTTTTTGTGTTTAGCACGAGTTAAACCGCCAGGATTCTCTGAAAACATTTGCCGATCAATGATTGCAATGCTTGACGCTGACTATTCGGGCAAACTTGGATTGGATGGTTTTCAACTCTTGTACAATGATATCGTAATGTGGAAGGTAAGTTTTGTTTAACTTTAGTGAATTAATGAACGAGTTTAACCAAAACTCAACTGTAATGAACTCGATGAACCTTCGATTTTTTATAGGCCGCCTTCAAGCAGTACGACAAGGACCACAGCAACCGACTAGACGTCTCCGAACTCCGTAACGCCTTTTCAGGCGTCGGTTATCAACTAAATAATCGCGTTTTGAATTCACTAGTGTATCGATATGGATCTGAAGATCAAACAATTTCGCTCGACGACTTCATTTTATGTGCAGTAAAGGTTAAAACGCTGCTGCAGCACTTCAAGGAAAAAGATTTCGACAACAAGAATGAAGCGACATTCACAACTGACGAGTGGATCTTCAGTTCAATTTATTCTTGAGCTTACTTTTAATTACAGCTAATTTACAGCTAATTTCAAGAGTATAGGCATAAAAATTGCTTTTCTTTGACAATTGTTCAATGATGACTAGTGGAAGGCAAATTTCTTCACTCAAATATACTTTAAAACTTCAATTAATAAAAAATATTAGTTCATGAATGAATTCTCAAAAGATCAAGGCGTTAAACATGTTTAAACACTTTAATTAAGTGAGAATCTATATACTCGTTAATTCATTGTTACATGTGCAATTTAACCCAAGACACGAACCTTCTGTTAAACTCCAGAACTCCATAAATTCACTCAACAAGTCAATTCACTCTATAAGTTCACTAATCTTAAGTGGAATTCCGCTCGCTCGCTTCAGTCGCTGGAATTCGTTCGAAAAGCAAGTGTCTGTCTAAAGCGCTGGACCATTTGTTATTTTTTTCTTTTGCAAAATCTGATAGTGTGTACATAAGAATGAATTATTAAAGAAGTGAACTCTCGACGACGATGTGAAGAAGCCTCGATTTCTTTATCAGAAAGAATTAAAGTTTGAATTAGGCAGAAAGAAAAAGAGTTACAAGTGAAACAGCGAAAGAAAACTCGTTTTTTTCTTCGAAACATTCTTCAGTTAATTCAAGTGGTAAGAGACCTAGCAACAGCAGCACAAAAGTTCGTCTGCATTTCTAAAATATTTCTCTGCGATCGCGAAATCGCTTCACAAAGTGCTAATGTCATTTGTAAACAATGGACCGAGTGCGTAACTGTAATGAGATGAGAGCGTAGATTGCCGGATACTGATACATTTTCTCACCGTCAAGGACACCGCTGTCGCTCTTGCAAGATCAGATTTATCATCGGCCCAAAACAAATGTTGGTTTGTTGTCTCGACTGCGGTTGTTGTTGACGATGGTGTGCCTTGTGAATGTCTAATTAAGACTCCAAACTCGAACATCCAGAAATGCTAATCGAAGAATTCTCGACGAGTTTCTTTTGATTAAGCGCTCGTGAATCGATTTTTACATTTTCGTGAGTGTGTTGTGCTTCTCGCTGTCCTTTGGAATCTTACTCAAGGTGAATATCAAAGGTGAATGAATGAAGTGTGGAAAAGAAAGAAAGAAAGAAATTGAACAACTCTCTAACATATTGGCCCGTTCTGTGTGCGGGAAAGAAATGGGCGAGTGAGAGGAAAGACACGGCCGATCACGTTCATTGAGTAAAAGCTGTAATCATCGTCGTATAGCTTTCCTTCGCGGTGGGATTGTCGGGAAGTGACGTCAGTTTCACTGTTCTACCAATGTCTCCAAGTGTCGCCGAGACTTGTATAAGGTCAACGACTGGAAAATTGAAGTGCTATCACCTTCACAACACTCGCACACGTCCCCAGTTTCGAGTAATTGCAAGCCCAGCACGAAAATCAGCTTTTCCGAATGTACATGCAATGCAAATTAACTTGTCCTTCCGCATTCTGAGGCGAACGAAAAAATTTAAGTTCGGCGCTTTTCGCTGACTCGAGACATTTCTATGAAGGCTGTTTAAGGTGTTTTGTTTTGTTGTTGTGTGTCGAACAGCAAAAAAAATGTTAATGAATTGCCTAATAAGAGATGAAGATCGCTGAGGCCGAGAGTGTGTTGTTTTCATTCTCTACGACTGGTCGACCCGCGACTCATTAAAAAACACCGAGACGAATAATTAGCGCAATAAAACGAGCTAAGTCGGCGTACCACCTCATGCGACTTCAATCAGAGTTAAGACAAAGAAGCAGAGATCTGATAAATCGACGTTTTGCCTTGCTGCCGTGCTACCGTCGTGGGCGACACGAATCTCGATCCACCTGCAGTCGAAATATTTGCATAATTTTTTCTCCTTCTTGACACACAGCTACATTTGCCAGTTCACGCTGTTGAGCTTAAAAGCTGCGCAAATATTTCCATATCGAAATTATTTTCGAGAAATGGACCGTGCAATGTCCATCGTGCACATAACTAGTATTTATCTTTAAGAAAGTTACTTTTTTCCTTCTCATTCCTCTTCTGTAAGTTTGACACACATAAAATGAACGTGCACACAAGTTATTGAACTATGAAGCGATGAAAAAGCACAACAGAGATATTTTAACGCTACTGTCAGCATTCTTCCCGAGTTGGGGCTCCGCTAGACGTAAATCGAGTCAAAAGGCAATTTCGAGTGAATATTTACATTCATCACTTAAACGTCATCAACTTAAATTTAGTCATCTCTGTAATTTACTTTCTTACTCATTTTAAACCCGTAAAAATTGTGTCTCAGACGTTTAAGCAAAGTCGGTCTTGTCTTCGTGGGGATCTTGCGAAGATGACGTCAATGTAAAAATAGAAAAATGTTGACTTTGCAATTCAAATTAGCTGAAGACTTGTTTACCCATCGGCAAGTCATTCTCTAAGCATCTTCTGATCTCATCACTGACGCATTGTGGCTGACGCCGTTTGTGGTGAGAAAAAACGAGAAGCGGTGAAGGAAAAACGAAATTAAATCATTAGGCAAACGATTTGTGGGAACGACGCTCATAACAATGCAATTAAGCTCTGCAATTTGCTAGATTAAATGCGCATAGCTTCATCATTTCTTTCTAAGCTTAACATTCAACTTGTCCCAATGCGATTTTCATTGCTCGAGAACAGTTGCCTTCTTACCTGAAGGTCACGTCCGCCACTAACGCAATAAATATGTTTTGCTTCGATATTTACAATCGAATTGGAGATAGCTATGTTGGTGATAAGGCCGGGAACAAAGCACTGGGAAGCGAAAGGAATTAGAGGCGACGCATGATAAACACCCCGCCACCAGCGATATCGCTTTGATAATTATTACAAAAGGTACTTGACAAGTGAGTCGATAGCACACTATAAAACCGCGCATCGAGTAGAACTTTTATCACTGAATCGTGTCATGAATGCCAAAACCGAGTGTCGTGGAGTCGTCTCAATTGCGACTTTCAAGAAATAATTGCCCCAAGCGCTCGACAATTACCAGCTAATGAGTGTACTCACAACTCTAAGTCCCGCATAGGCCGACTACATGCCAGCGATCGGAAGAATAGGCTCAAGAAAAGTTTATGATTATTGATTAGTGTGAAAATGCGCAGAATGTAGGTCTGCTGACGAGGCGATGCAAATTGCTTTCTAATTATCATAACATGCTGGAAAACGTTACGAAAAAATGACAAACGAAATCAGATCACCTGCTCGTGAGTGCGAAAGACATAAAGAGTGATTGAGTGAAAGCAATGAATCTTGCACGAGGGAGATTTTAAAGCTTTTCAGTGGCGGCGTTAGGAAGACAAGAGTCTAGAAACTCATAAATGGATTATAAATGTACAGAAACCACTTAAGTTTCGATGACGTTTCAAGAGCTGCACATAAATATGTAAGATTTCTTGGTGATTTCACCTAGTGACCCTGCTTGTCGACCCTCAAAACGGTTTGACTGAGTGACCGGATAATGGAAATTCCATAATTAGTCAACACTTCCATTGACCCGGTCCAACCTCAGTTGATCTCGTTTACTCAAGCCCCTTTTTAACCAGCTTGTCATTCCAATCAACCGTGACTGCAGCCAGCTTTCGCGCCATTCCATTCCGTTCTGTTCGAACTCCTGCTGTCCAACTTGTAACGTCTTAAGACTGAGAGGCTTTTGGAATTTGATACGCGAATAATTGATTGGCAATGTTTTTTCTTGTTCTCGGTATTTCTCTTCTGATTTGGAGTCGCTTTTCGACTTGTTCGCTTCTACAAGTTCTTCTTTGAGGCTCACCGAGACTTTTGTGTAGTAGATTTGATGATGCGAGAGTGTTTATCGCGAAGATGACGGCATCAGTGCGCCGCATACACCTTCACAAATCTCTATCGAAACAATAAACACTTTAATTATGAGATATCGCCAAGGAATTCGCATTGTTATCAGCAAGAAAGTCGGGTAACGATAAAGCGTTTCTCACTTCTCAAACTGACGACGAAGTCTTGCAACAGGATTTGAGTAAGTCGGACGTAAGAAGATCGCAATTTTGTTCGGGGTGATAATTGAGATTAAATCGGAAACGAGAGGGAAGTGTTCGATGAGTCTCGAGAAATGCCTATAATTGAGTCGACACCGGAGTCTTAATGGCCCGATGTGCCAACTTTCATTTCGGGGAGTTCGGGGCGAAAAAATATTTACTTTCATAAATATTACATTACGGTAAATTTGCTTTTTGTCAAAACTGAAGTGAGCAAGCGAACACAAAACTATTAAGAAAAAGGTTCGTGAAGTACACACAAAGACCGCAGCGTTGAAGCTCGACAGAAAATTGAAGAAAAAAGTAAAATTCCAGTCTTATGAATCAAGCAAAAAAAAAATAAGAAAAGAGATTAAAGCAGTGCTGAGTGTAACCAGATTATACACGTGATTGCGTTACGGATTAGCAAGCTTCATCTTAACACTCTAAGCTTGCGCTCTCGAGCTTGTGCTTCTCGAATCGGCAGTAAAATCAGTGATGAAAATTATTACGAGTGAGACTGCAGTAGACAAGCTCGGAGCAACGTGGAAAAATTATGTCAATTGCTGAGTGCTTAGCGCACTCAATCAAACATTTGATTGGAAATTACGTATCGCCGTAATTAAAAACTTTGATTTCTCGTTTATTATCGACTCAAAGAATTCTTCCGATATGAAATCTTTAATTTAGTGAACTCGAGGCCACTTAAAGTTCCCAACACGTGATAAGTGGCGCGAGCACCGAAAAGTGCTTCGAACGACATTGCAAGGTTGTAGAAGTTTATTTCTTCGTCTGTTTATGGTCTGCAAATCGTTACGACCCGGGCGCACCTTAAGACAGGTTCAATTTTATGGCTGCAGCGTTGGCAGAATTTAATTATGGTGATGTCACTTTCGCGTCTGAAGTTCAACGTTCAAGGGAGCCGAGATTAAGCACTCGACGAAACTGCAAGTTGTTGACTCAAAAGTACTTTTTGCGATGAAAAAATTCTTGAATTTCTTAGAATAGTCATCACTTCAACCGAAGATGTCGCCATACCCGATAAAAGGATTGCGAAAGCCGACTTTTTAATCTTGTTTCGTTGAAGTATGCCAGAAGTTCACGTGAAGCTGGCATTTTTGTTACGAAAGGCGTTTTAAATTGCACGATTTGTACAAACTTGCAGGCACACATTTAAGACTCCGTATGTTTCGCTTCGTCTGGTAACGTAGTTTATCATCAAAGATTGTTGAACCTTCTAGCGCAAGCCGAAGTCGAGATTTCCTCGATAATCCCCAAGTCAAGCTGCTCAATCAACCTTCACTATTGATGATAAGCGTCAATTGCCTTGAATCCGTTTATCGAGTTTCGAGACTTCCACTCGAAGGCGTCAGAAACTCCAGTTATTCCATCAAAATCAAAAACTCGCAATTTCGCACATTCTTCCAGTCGTGAAAACACTTTTCTGACACGCAACTCAATCTTGAATCTCGAAATTCCGCGTAAAATCGTTTCAAGATGTGCAAATTGGTCTTTTGTGACGTTTCTCATCACATGTGTAATCGATTGACATTTGTCGTTAGCTTCATTTCATCACACGATCTTTATGCATGCTTTCGGGGAAACCAATCGAAGGCAATTTTTTGCGGTCCAACGGTTGCAAATGACATTCGCGTCATTAAGACATTAGTTTGAGGCGCTTGCATAACGTTTTCGAAACGCAAAGCAGGCAATAATAATTAACATAAAACAATTTTTTGTGCTTTTCTCTCTCAACACGGCTTTTCTCGATAATAATTGCAGATTATTTAAGCGGCGCAATAATTACTTGAATGCGAATTTCAAATTCTCAACACAATGCACGGATTATCGACTCTTAATCGATTGCTGGGGAAGAAAAATAAGGAAGGTCAGTTGGAGTTCTGTCGCTTTGCATGACAATAGCGGCTTGCTCATCCATGATGTTAACACAACTCTTTATGACTCATTTCCAGCCTCGCGCTCAACGACCAACCTCAGTGTATCGACGAGCAACTTGGACACATCTAGTCAACACAATAAAATCAGTCCAATTATTAGCAATGCGCCGTTCGAGCAAACATTCCGCGTCACGGTTTATTTGCCCAAAAATCAACTGTACGTGGAACGTATTGGTGCAAAGACAAAGCTGGGCACGTTAATGGAAAGAATCAGCGAGAACAAGCACTTGACAGTTGACAAGTACGAGCTCCGTCATCCGGGCGACATGTCGCAAGTGTTTGATAACGATAAAACCATCGGCGAGGTTGGACTCAATGAACTGAAGCTGGTGTTGAAAACCGAGAGTCGTTTCAACAGTGACTTTCATCGTTTTCACACTGACGACATGATGAAATACAAGTCGAGCGTGCCCGATTCAGTTTCGTCGTCGGAGATCAGTCGCAACTACGGCAAGAGCGTGTTACAGAAGCCGTCGCCATACAGTTCAACGACATCGCTGAACTCTCTCGATTCCACGGGCATGAATCTGACGGCGAAAAACCAGCCGCCGGTGGCTCCAACAAGAAAGAAGCGTGCAGCACCACGACCACCAAGCCAAAACTCAATTCCGGAACAGGAAATTTTTGGCACAACGCTAAATGTGTTCAAAGAACCGCACTCCATTTTACCTAAAAAGAATTTCCACGTGTCATCTCCGCAGCTTTATAACAACAACAACAGTCACGCGAAGCTAGACACTAAAAGCAGCGATAAGAACAACAACAGCATTGAAAGTGGGAATCGATTAAACGCCATAACTCGACCGACGTCGCTTTACTTGAACAACACAACAGAAATCAATCAAAACGGGTCTGCTATGCGTCAACGCAGTCCGAGCGAGTCATCGGAAGTTCAGCAAATTTTCCGAGATCGGCAGAATTCAAGTAGCTTGGGTAAGCTAAGCGATTATTTTGTTCGAAATGACATGAAAATTTATGAAAATTTTAATGGAACCTGTCGAGAGTCCGTTATTAATGACTTTTTCAGTCAATTCTCACGAAATTCCAACAATTTTCTTGACATCTAACGACCAATCTCACTTCCCTTCCGCAGAAAAAAAGAAAAAGCCAGCTCCGGTTCCACCAAAGCGCTCACACAAGCCCACCCCATCGCCGCGAACCGTTCAAGAAGAAAACAAGCCGTCAACAATCACTGAAATTAAAGAAATCGACGAGCATGAAAATCCTTCACGTTTCGGTAATATTCTTTTAGCATTAATTAACGTTCGACAAACGCGAACTCTTAATTTGTAAACATGTTTAACTTGTGAATCTTGTAGATGAGAAGCACCTCGAGCACGTTAACAACGGAAACGTCTCAAAGACAATGCTGAATAATTCTCCCGACAGCATTCCGAGTGTGGAGTCTTCCGACGGTCCCGTCTCCATCCAAATAGTTTCCACCGACAGTTCCCTCGAGCACGTCAAAGACGACTCGATGGCTGTCCACCCGAAGTTACCCGCAGTCTCCAAAGTCCACATTAAGCCCGAAGAAGAACGTCGCTCGTCGTCAGAAGACGAAATGACTGTCAACATTTACAATGTCACGAAGAGTGTCACAACGCTGGAGAAGCAAGGTCATGTGATGGTTTCCACGTCATCTACCGTTCCAGCTTCGAGAGAAGCAAGTCCATCGAAAGTTGACGTGAAGACCTCGACCACAACGACGACAATTTCTTCGACTTCTGCAAATAGTCAGCAAATCACATCATCGACGATCAGATCGACCCAGATCGTCGAAGAGAAAAAGTCAATTCCGGTTGTGGAAAAGCGATCAATTGAGGTTGAGAAGACGCCAGTTGTGATCGAGAAGAAACCGGTAGTCGTTGCGAAGACTCCGAACCCTGTTGAAGTGAAGAAAACGGTTTACATTGAACAACCGGTAAGCCCGATCCAGGAAGTGAAAACGACAGTCCAAGATAAGAAACCTGCAAGTCCGATCGTTGAAGTGAAGCAAGCAAGTCCGATCGTTACACAAAAGCAAGCAAGTCCAATTAATACACACAAGGCTATCGCAGATGTGCAGCTGGCAAGTCCGAGTCGAGAATCAAAGCCGGCATCACCTGTCGATGAAATGAAGAATCCAGTCGTGCGTAACGTTCCAATCGAAACCGAAGATCGTCCGATGTCACCGTTGTGGACTTATACTCTTCCCGCCCCGCCAGTATTCGCTGACTCAAGTGTTCATGACATGGTTTCGCCTACCGACCGCCAGAAGTCAGGAGATAAGTTCTTCAGCGACTTCGCTTCAACCGACTGCAACGAAACCGTTTTGTCCGACTCAAACACGACTGTGTTGTCTGTAGAAACGCAAATCCATCCGATAATCGTAGATCGCAAGCCAAGCGTGGAAAGCTTCAATGCTCAAACAAAAGAGTTTACGAGGCACGTCGCTGATGATCAGAGTGATAAGAGCACCGAAATCATCACGTCCGACCTTGAAGACGGCTATTTAGGAAATGGAAAAGTAGGCAAGGTCGAGACGCCGCTGTTAGTTGAAGAAGCAAATCGCATGGATAAAGAAATCGTGTTTGAAGATTTCAGGCGCAGTCGCCTGCTCATTGCACGCTCTGATTCATTCCATTCGATTGGACAAGCAAGACACACTGACAGCCCAAAGAGAAGCCCATACAGTCCACCACAACGCAGCACGTCGTTCCTGTCGCTTGTCCAAGCTCAGAAGGCTGAGGCACTGTCAAGACAATCTAGTAATGGGAGCGCACCGTACAGCCGACAAAAATCCACCAGCGAGATAAGCATTCACGAAGCGCCGTCTCTGCAAAGCATTGAAGTTCTAAAGAACATTTTGAACTCGTCACGCAAGAACAGCTTGCAGGATGCGTCGCCGAAGGAAGAGAAAGTTCTAAGTTTTGTATCTAGAGAACCGTCGGTGTCTCCACCTCGTGTGGAAGAAGTGGTTGTGAAGAAACCCGAGCCAGTCGTCGAGAAAAAACCTGCAGAGACAACTTGGCGCTATACTGGACCACCGAAGATCAATTTGTCGACATGGAATGAGCGACCAAAGGTTGAGGTTGCCATCGCAGCGGACAGCGATTACAAGTTTGGAAAAGTCACTACAACATCTCCCCGAGACTTGAAAGCCGAAGTTGAGCCTGATTTTTTGCGCGAATTCAAGAATCGAAAGGATACAACCAGCAAGCGACACACGATTCACATTTCCAACGACCGATCGGGAACACCAGAGAATGACACGAACACTAAACCGAAAGTACTTGGCGTGGAATACAAGAAAGACGTTAGTCCGGTGGTTCTAAGAGACACCTCAGCTGAAATCGTCACGAAGCCGGCCGCTCGCACAATAATCAACATCAAACCTCGGCCGATGAGCATGGACATCACCAACGCTTATTCTCAAATCATCACATCAACCGCACCATCGGCGGTGTCTTACAATCGACTGAACAGCAACGCTAAAAAATTCACGCCTGTGGTACACGGGTTCAAGTTGAACAACATTAAAGAAAGCGACCAAGTTGATTCTGTCGTCGCTCCAGTTGTGCACCGAGAACCTGAAGTGGTTGTTAGAAAGCCATCTGTACCGCCTTCTGTTCCAGCTAAGCCAGGCTTCTTACGATCGACTTCAAACGGTGACATCAACCGAAGGAAAACGTTCTCGACCGTCGAGATGAAGCCTGCGGCTGAACCTTCCCATCTTGACTTGCCATTTTCACAAACTGGCCTGCGTAGAACGGGCTTGAAGGAGAAGATTTTGGAAAGCGACAAAGACCCAAAAAGCATGTTTGGAAAAGTTTCCGACTCGCAGGACGAAGGTTTCGATCGCCAGCCAGAAGTATTCACGGAAAAAGTCACGATGCGGTCGATGTCACATCAAGTTCCGCCTAAGCCACCAACTGCACCGCCCCCGATGAGCTTCAGAAAGTCGGCACCAGTCGATCATGACTCTCGCAATCAGCTTCTCGATGCTATTAAGACCTTTAAAAGAGATTCACTTCGAAACAAGTAGATTGTGTCTGTCTTAAGAAAGTGCCTGAAAATTAGTATTCGTGCCTTCACACCTAAAGTGAAATTTTGAAATGAAATTGTTGTGAACTAATATCAAGGAAGACATGTTTTTGTTGTATTTATTGAATAAACAGTAGAAAATCCACGGATTGATATTAAAATAACTTACCATAAATTAAAGAAACACTAAAAATATCAAAATATCAGTTAGAACGCTGAAAGCAATCAACAGAAACTTTTTTCGTTGCAAAAAGACAAAAATATCACAAAATTAGGGCACAAAATTAAACCCATAACATAAATTCGTACTGCGAAGTATTTACTGCTGACATTCCGAATTACTTTACACGGGAAGTTTTTCCCAAATTTAGCTGGAAATATTTGTTACATTCAAGAGAAATAAAAAAAAAAAGAATTATGAAAAATATTTGCAAAGCTTTTTTGGTTGATCTTCCAGCAGTGACTTGCAATTCAAAACTTGAAACAAACGGACTTTTTGTATAATCGTTATCACTCAATGATTTCTGGTGATCATCGACAACGAAGCTTTTAATCTCATCTCAGTACCAGAGAGAGAATAACAAGTCTGAAATTAAGTTTTCACTTGAAGCGATGATTGGCAAATTCTCGCTTAAAAGGCGCGCCAGACGAATGTTTCAGTCACAACAGTTTTGTGAATCTTAGCATCAAGATCTGGTTTATTAGTGATCAAGTGGCCTGTGATTTTTAAAGTTTAAAAAGTAAAACGTAAGTATAGTGAAGGATCATTCTTAAGATTTAAGTAGTAAGAGTGGAAATTTTATGAAGTTACACGTGCTATGAATCTATTTATTTGGCTTCTTTATCAGATGTGATGATCATTTGATATCAGTTAATTTAAGAAAGTAAAAAATAAATGTTCGAATTTTCACCGTTCTAAAAAAAGCATGTTGACAACTTTTTTGCCAGCGAATTTTCAAATTAAAATTTGTTGGAATCAATTTAATTTCACAGCCTTTGAAAATTTAAAAACTATTCAAACCCGTTCCTTTGTGATTTTAAATTAATTTCGTTTGCTGCAATGTAAGTCATAATAAGGAAGACAAAATTCTTGAGCTTCAAGAAAATGTAACAAAGTCACAAAAATGTAAATTTTCTTATCGTGACCGATAATAATTGAAAAAAATACTCAAATTGCAAAATTGGAAACAAATTCCAAGCTGCACGAGGCTGCTATCGTTTAAACGTGGAGAAAATAAAAACTGCATGCAAAATGAAAATTTGGTCGCCACGCTTTAAATTCTAAAAATCGAAGCCATCAAGCCTTTTCCCATTATAAAGCATTAATCAGCAACTAAAGTACACCCTAGCCTTGTATTTTAACTGACCAAAAAGTTCTCGTCCTTGACAAAACCGCTAATCTCCACATTTCGTCTTAAATTTCATCAGCCAAACACATGGCACGTGTTATTAAAAATTGGAAGTTGTGGCGTGATTCTTCGGGGTTAAAGATTATCTTGACCCGTGCCGTCACAAGCGGAACTCTCTTAAAATAAATTTTTGGCAAACGTCACACAGTTGATCAGCACATAAAGCAATCGTCAACGCGAGTCCGGGTCGATTCCACATTGTTTTCTTTGATATTTATTTATGAAGTTATTTATTTCGCGTGATTACGGGTAACCGGCTGTGCGAGATAACCGCCGGATGACACATTTGTGTCTACTGGTGATCATTTTGTTGTCCATGGTTAGTGCCAAAAATAAAAGCTGCCTGTACAAAGTTTCAACTGATAACGAGGGGAAAAATTCAAATTATTCCGTGCGACTTGTAATCAGACTCGAGCATTCCTTATCGCTTTCGTTTATTTATTTTCGCTGACACATTCCGTTGAACTTTTGCCGATTATAATTCAATTACTAATTATTTATTTATTATGACACTTCCAACGTGTGAACATCATAATCATGGTCATTTAATTGCAGGTCAATCGAAACAATGTCAACAGCAATCGAAAAAATCTTGCAAAACCTGCACCGTGTCATCGACTGGTCTGATCCGTTGGTGTGGCTAGCAGCCGCCCACATCACCTTCAACCCCTTCTTCTGGAACGTCAGCGCCAGACTCGAGTACAAAACCAAGCTTTACACTCGCATTTTCGGATCAGCCAAAGTGGGATGCTACGTACTTGCTACAATCACATTCCTGATCGGACTAACCAGAAACTTCGTCGTCGTCGTCGCCGTCACTCGTCAACTCTCGCTTGAATCATACCTTGGACTGGAAACAATTGCATACATGAAGGTCATCGGAACGCTTTGTATTATCACGGGTCTCACACTGGCCATCAGCTCGATGTTCAAACTCGGAATCACCGGAACTTACCTTGGCGACTACTTCGGAATGCTGAAGGATTCCCGAGTCACCGCTTTCCCATACAACGTCGTTGATAACCCAATGTATGTTGGATCCACCGTCGCATTCCTTGGACTGGCAGTTCGCATGATGTCACCAATCGGATTCCTTCTCACAGTTTACATCTGGCTCGTGTACAACATTGCTTTGTTTTTCGAAGAACCGTTCACAGCCAAGATTTACAGCGCCAAAGACGAGATCAGCACGTCAACCAAAGAAATTAAGGCTCAATAAGTAGTCGATGTTATAATTTTAAGGAATTTTTAATAAAATATTTTTATTTCTGCTGAATTTACTGCTGCTGAGGTTGATAATAGTTCTGAGGGAAGCCTTGAGGTCCGATTTGCGGAAGGTTTTGGTGCCAGCTGTAGTTTGGATAAGCCAAGTTTGGCTGTTGATTCTGGTTGCTCGGCTGCTGATACTGGTTGCTTGGGTATTGATTCTGATTCCCTGGATATTGATTCTGGTTGTTCGACTGTTGATTCGGCATGTAGCGACGACCTCGCACAAACTCACGTCTTTCGTTCGGTTGGTTTTGGTTGCGAGTTGCTTTAGCCTTGCGTTTTATGGATCGTTCGTATTCGTCATCGGAATGGTCGACGAGATTCTCAGGCGGCTCGATGTCGTTCTTCCAGCTAGCGTCGGAGCCTTTCGTCATGATACTCGACAGAATGACGAACGAAGAGTATTCAGTTCGTGGTGCACAAAAGACTTTGGTACCGACTGCAATGCCTTTCAGCGCGATGTCATCGTGGTTGTTGAAGCGAACGCAGTAAATTGGAACTGCAACGGGTCCGATGACGTCGAAAACTCGACCCAAAGCTTGTTTGCCGTTGTCAAGGAACAGCACCGAGTCGATGTCAAGTGGAACTGAATTGCGCAAAGCTTCGACAAGTACTAAAACGGAAAGTTAGAACAAACTCTAGATGTTCGACGCTGAAATTCTTACCCAATTGGTCAACTATCGTCGTGATGACTCCAATTTCGATGCACTCCCTTTCGTCGACTGTTATCTGAAGATCCTGGATTGGTGGCAAATCATCAATCGTCAGCTCGCCTTTGACTTTAAGCGGATCTTTCTTCTTCATTCGTCCTGGGTGTTCGTCATTGCTGTCATTATCAGACTCCACAGGCTCTCGAATCTTCTTTTCGATCACTTTGATGTCAACATTGTCATCCGAGTCGCTGCTGCAGCTGCTTGAACTTGGGCTTCGTGGCTTTCGGTAGATGCTGTCGTCAACTTCATCGTCTTCACTGTCTGAGCCGCTGTATTGTGCAAGCATTGAAAGTGCATTGGACATCATGGAAGCTGCTGGGGTCTTGGCCGGCTCATCTTTAATAGGCTTTAAAATTACGATGGTTGACGGAGTTGGTAATTCCTGTTTGATATCTTGGAATGATTCCGGTTCCGGTGTGTCTTGTTTGACTTCTGGCAAGTCTGCTTGCTCAAGAGGACTAGAGACTGTATCCATGAGCATCTGTTCTAGCTCGCGTTCACTTGTGGGCTCAGTGTTTGGAATAAATTCTGCTTTGTTCTCGATCTGTAAGCAATTTTCATCTTATATTTAGTAACGCCAGTAAATTTCAAGACGAACCTGATCCACGACCATCTCTGAGTGTTCTACAGCCTTGACAGCTTCGGTCTTAGGTTCTGCTTGGTTTTCCATTATTGTTAATAAATTCTTATGATTTGTTTACGATTTGAAGCACGCTCGATGAGTTTTGTTATAAAACGCTAAACAACTTCGAAAGTTCCGAAAATTAAATTTGCCGCCGTGCTCAAGAATTAAATTAAACTCAATGGAGAACGTAGACGACGATGATGTCCGACTTCCACAAGACACTTTGGACATCCTGAACCAGTTCCTTAAAGAGAAGGAAGCCGAAGACAAAGAAGTGTTTGCTGAAAACTGGAATCTCAGCCAATTTTGGTAATTATTCTAGTTTTGAGTCATCAAGCACTGGATGTAAGTTCTTCAGCAAGTACTGGACTTAATATTTTGACTGTTTTAGGTACTCTGATGACACACAGAAGGCATTCGGAAGACTTGTGAAGAACCTGCTGAAGAAAAATGACGAAGACGAGCTTTCGATTGCTCTTCTCTCGTGTCCCAGTCTGTTCCAGACAATTGGAGCCATCAACAGTGAGTCTCAACTGCAGCAGTTTTGACATAATTAAGTTCTCAACTTGCATTCAATTTCAGATAAGACGAAAATCTTTGAGTTTGACACGAAGTTTGAGAAATTCGGCGCCGACTTCCAGTTCTACGATTACAACAAAGCGCTCGAGGAAGATTATCTGAAAGAATATTCATCATCATTTGACTTGGTGATCGCTGATCCACCCTTCCTTTCCGAAGAATGCCTGGAAAAGACTGCATTCATCATCAAGAAGATACTCAAAGACAACGGCAAGATTGTTCTTAACACGGGGAGCATTCAACGCGAGCTGGCAGCCAAGTTCCTTAATCTCGCCGAGTCGTCTTACAAGCCAGAGCACAAAAAAAACCTCGGGAATCCGTTCTCATCGTTCACGAACTTTGACTTGGACAAACATCTTTGATGCAATTGACACCGGCTGCGTTGAAGTTCGAAATATTTGCACCAACACATTCAGAAGCAAAAGAAGAAAATAATACAAGATATATTTAAAATAGAAGAAAAGAAAAGTCGCTTATTAGATTTTTTGGTCGAGATGGAAAGGACGTGTCGTTAAGTGTTAAAACGTTAGAATTTTAATATTGAGACAAGCAAGCAGCCGCACAAACTACTGATTAGCAAAAAAACTCCGCGAAAGCGTCGATTTCAAGTGAGTTCAGATCGAGACAGGCTGCGACTTTCGCAAAAGTTTCTAAATCGCAGATCTCGGCATGTCATAACCGTGTGCGAGTAGACCTCAAGGTTCCGCCCTCGTCGATCAAAACTGGGTCTCGTCGAGTTTTATTAATTCAGCGTCGGATATCTTATCAATTAGCCGCGATAAAACTTTTCGACGCAAAGGAAAATTCAATTTTTCTGCCCCGGGGTCTTGTCTAATTCAGAAATTCTATTTATAGACTTGCCGCATTTTCTGCCAGTTTAACTGACTATTTTTTCACGTTCTTCGCGAGACAAGAGACGAAAACAACGCCAACATGGATCCCGAGTCGTTCCTTGATATCGCCAATCAGGTCATCAAGTTGAAGATGTTCCCGTATTTTGACATTGCACATTCATTGTTGTGCGCGTTGTCAGTTAAGGAAGATTTAGGAGCTGGCGCACATGCCTTCTCCAGGAAACATCCTTTGGCCTGCTGGTTGAGCACCATGCTCGTGGTGTTTGCCGGCGGTATGGTCGCCAGCGGCCTTCTGGGTGAACCGATTCTTGGACCACTCAAGAACTCGCCACAATTGCTCGTCGCTACCATTTGCTGGTACGTCGTGTTCTACACACCCTTCGACATCGGCTACAAAGTCAGCAAGTTTTTGCCAGTCAAACTCGTCGCCAGCGGCATGAAAGAAATTTACAGAGCAAAGAAGGCAAGTTTCATTTGAATTGTGCAACACGATGGAGTCTGATTTCGCTGAGTCAGAAAAGACACGTCTTCGTTGATTTACATTAATTGAATCAATTATTTCTTATTCCAGATCCATGACGGAGTCGCTCACGCTGCCAAGCTTTACCCAAATGCCTACATTATCATGATCATCATTGGTACATTGAAGGGCAACGGCGCCGGGTTCACAAAACTTCTCGAACGCTTGATCAGAGGAGCCTGGACACCAACTGCAATGGAATTCATGCAACCAAGCTTGTGAGTTTTGGTTAAAAAAAATTTGTGTAAGTTTCTCAAGACATTTCACTTCTAGCTACACCAAGGCATCTGTCGTTGCTGCTATCATCTTCGTCCTTGACAAGAAATCTGACTTGATTTCAGCACCGCACGCTTTGGTATACTTCGGAATCGTCATTTTCCTGGTTTACTTCAAGCTTTCTTCACTCTTGCTTGGAATCCACGGTGAGTTTCACGGCATCGAACTCGAAACTCAGTTAAAACTTCTTCCATTTCTAGATCCCTTCGGACCTTTCGAGAATTTGTTCTGCGCTGTAGTGTTCGGAGGCATTTGGGACAGCGTTGCCAAGCTCTTCGGACGTGGTCAAGTGAAGGAAGAGACCAAGGACGCAAAGAAGGCGAACTAAGTTTCGCAAAAATTAATAACTCGTAACTTAAAGAGTGCAACATAGTTAAGAAATCCTTTTTTACACGACACCTCGACCAAAAAATATTAATCAGACGATGGAACAATGCTCCGAAGAAACTAATAACAAGCAAACTAGGAACAATCTGCATGAGAAGCTAGTCAAAAGCCTTTAAGAAATTATTCGAACTTTTCGGACTCGGAAGTATTCTTGGAAATCGATTTCTTTATTCCAACCTGTTGATGTCAAATCGCACGTGACAGGGAGATTAGTGGGTCTGGTCTCTCTTTCTGATTATGCTCAATAAATAAATTGATTTTCACGCACAGCTGCTGAGTTTATTTTGAGTGGGTCATTGAAAGTGTAATTTAAGAATGCAGTTTCAAGCTTGCATTCGTTAGTAGTTCGACATTATTTTCAGGTGCATAACGACACTTTTTAACTGAAACAGCTGATGATTGCTGCTGTCAAAGCTTCTTCTGCTCTCACGAGTTATCAACTAGTGGCCGCCTTGATCTTTCAAGGAAATTCAGCCTCTGCCCTGTAGATTTTATTCCGAAACCTCGTTGACATCGCGACCGACGAACTTTTACGGCTTGTTTATGCGAACAGATGTTTATCGTTCAGTAAAAAAACAACCGGTCGGAGCTTCGATTACCGGTAACTACACAAAACTTCGGTACACGAAACCGATTAGTTAAAACCGCTACAATCAAATTCATTTTTGAAAATCCAAATTTCAGTGAAATTGCGCGGCTCAAGTTACTTAAAGGAGATTTTCTTGCTGATTCGTAAAGCTGAAATTTGAGTGCACACGAGGAATCCAAATATGCGATAGTTAGGCGTAACTTCAGCTCAGGAAAAGGAAAATTAGAGGCTCAGTGAAAAATTCTTTCGCAACAACAAAGAATGAAGGAAAAAGAAATTTTAGTTCTGAAAACGCTAATCAACAATGTCGATATTAAGCTAGCGACAGCGACCGACGTTTCAAATGGCTGCAAGAGCCAGATCGTGTGCGTTGTCACAACCAAAGACCAAATAATCCTGCGATATGTGACTGAGACTGGCGACGTGATTCTGAAGAAAGTCGACTGGTTCGAGAAAAACGACAAGATCGTTCAGGATGCGGCTTTTGACCCTTCAGCCACATGGCTGGTGGTGCTGTGCTTGGACAATACCCTTCACATTGTTCCGGCGAAGGGAATCTGCGACAAATCAATCTCGTTCAAGTGCATCTTCACCCCGAGCGAAATTACGTCGTTCATCGTTCCTTTCATCGGCCCACACGACTGCCCAAACAGCCAGAAGTGTCCGAATCATGTCGCCGACACTCCATCAGACCTGTTGCGCAGAAACGGTGTGAAGCGCCAGTTCAGCCATCGCTCGCATCAGATGGATGGGAAGCGCGACCAGTTCAGCACCAGCAAAGTGAACGAGCTCATCACGGCCAACACCATTTACAATACTCTGTACTGTGATCAGAAACCAAATCCAAACTTGGCTTCGATGTCAGCATCGTCGTCATTTCACAGGGACTCCGTCACTGACGGAACTGAAAAAATCGTCTCGAGCACCTCGTCAACACCTTGCGAAAGCAATCCGATGAGTGTCTCATCTTCGGCTGTGATGGAAGCCTCGACGGTGTCTTGTGAGTCCACAGTGTCGTCCTGTCCATACCCGACAACAGTCATCTGGTGGAAGACTCACTTGGACGAAAACCGCGCGATTCTTGGATACTCGGACGGATGTATCGTTGTTGTCTGTAAGTATTTCCTATTGTCAACAAGACTTTAAGCTGATCTTCTGTTCTTTTTAGTGCTCGCCAACAACTGCCCTTTCATTGGCAACACCATCATTGAAAAGGCCTTCATCGAGAAGTTCTTCATCTGCCGCGACAGCAGTTTAGACACAGTTACGCTGATGATTAACACAGCCACCAAAGAACAGTTCAAAATCTTGCTCGAACAGAAGTCAACTGCGTACACGTTCCCTGCAGACACAAAAAGCCTGCTGGAACAGCGCTTCCATCGAGAAAGCGAGAATGAGTGGGAGGTTGTGTCGTCGTCAAGCTCAACTGACTTGCAGGACAAGGGAAACGCAGAAGCCGAAGCGACGACATCAACAGCTTCAGACTTAAAATCAAGGCTCTTGTCGCTGCGTGATCTTGGTGCCAAGAAAATCGGAAATTTAAAATTGAAACTCGCCGAAAGCCGCATCAAGTCTCGTGAAAAGGAAAAATCCAAGAGCGATTCGTCGCAGTACTCGATGATGAACGCAATATCGATCGTACCAGAGCCGTTGACGACACCCTCGGGGCCATATTTCATTATACAAAAGTCTCAAAACAAGAGTTTAATGAGCGCACTTCATCCTTACTCGGACACTCTATCGGTAAGTTGTGGAAATTTGCGTGTCACTAAGAAGGTCACTAAAATCCTTTCCATTTTAGATCCACAACATTGAGATAATGATGATCCCGAGCTCTCTGTACAAGCTCCCAGCGCACACTAAAAACGTTCTCTTAACTGAGACGGTCTTGTACGCATATCAGAACAACACGGAATCCTCATCAGTAACAATGACTGAGTCTACACCCGTCGTCTCCTGCAGTGTTTCAAGTAGTTGCATCCCAACCATTGGACAATCAAACTCAGCAACCGATCTGGCATCGTCCGAAACCATTTCTAGTCAAGAATCTGAGGTGCTAAACAAGAACGAAACTGCCGAAGTTTATGAAAACTTGATCAGTGTGGTAAGCTGCGCATTGACGACTACCAAGATCGGCGACGATTGCGAGTTCAGCGCGCGGTCTGTGCTGGGATCGTTCAAGTTCCCGCTCGACGAACGAGTTTTGAGTATTCTCCAGCTGTCGTCAGTAGAACGAGACTCAAACTGTGAATCTGGTGCGAATGACGGTTCCAACGAGGTGGACGTCAAGTCGACTTACTCGAAGTACTTAAGTTACCAGTCGAAAATCAAAGCCAGCAGCAGATTCGACGAGTGCGATCGAAAGGTGCTCAAAAGCGAATTCCCGCGAGTTTTGTATGAAAAGTGCCTGGTGGTGACGAATCGTGCGGTTTACTGCATTGAGATGAAAGAGAAGCCGCATGTGACGTTCCTGAATCTTGCGGTGTCTTCGTCGTGGGGGCTGTGCGATGATTTCTGCAAGACGTTCAATCTGAACATGACTGAATGCGTTGAGTTTTCCGGCGACATCATGCTGAGAAAGAAAAAAATCGAGCAGGCACTGCTGACTTACAACATCGCGCGTATCCCGCCAATTAAGACAGCATTGAAGCTAGCCATGTTCAATGAGACGCAAGCGTTGAAACAAATCGCTGCAATGGCGTTGAAGATCAGCTTCATTCTCGACAGCAAACACCCAATGTCGCCGCTCATTGATGATTTGCTCAAAAATGTCAAGGAACGACACGAGAAGTGCGACGTGATCGTCAAGAACCTTCGCGACAAGCACTCGAAGAAGCACGAAAACACCGGGAAAATCATCAGCGACTTCTCGTACAGCTCAACAGACAACAACTACGAGGTGCAGATGAGCAACTCGGCTCAGTTCCATCTCTCGAATCTTCTTTTCCTGACGCTTTGCGAACGCTGCGTGAAAGACAAGAATTTAATGCCGCTGTGGAACTTCATCGTCACTAACTCAAAATATCACACAAGCTTATCGTCTATTATTTTATCGCAAAGTGGTCTTTACTCGACGGCAGTGCTGCTTGCAATGCATCGTGGTGCTTGTTTGGATGTCTTCAGCTGTCTGGTATCAACGGCCGATCATGTTTTAGGTAAGACTTGCTAGAAATTTAATTAAAAAGTGTCAAAACTATTGATGAAAATCAAATTCTTCAGACATCTCAAACGAAATCAACGTTTTCGTATATAATTTATCCGATGAGATCTTCATGGAGACGATCATTTATCTGCAGAACTTTGGACTCGACTATTTCGAATTCATTCGCGCAAACTTGGACAAGTTTGATGAAGTGTTGTTAGAGGTGAGATCGATAGCTGCCAAAATTAAACAATTTTATTAAAATCTATTCATTTACAGCGATTGATGAAGCAACTCGACCCATTTGATCCGATTTACAGGCCGATTTTGTTCAAAGTGAAGAACCAGAATGCAAAGGAAATAGAAAATGTAAATTGATCAATTTCCTGCTTGAAACTTAAACTTTAACAGCCTTTTTCTCTCCAGAAATTTATTGACTTCTGCAAAACCTTAATCGAAACTTACATTTTGGTGTTGATCAAACTGCAGCGACTGCAATTACACAAGGACAACTTCTTGAACGCTTTGAACGTTTTCCGGGTGACCAGCGAAGAAAGACAAAACTACGTCAAGCTGGTCAACTTCTCTCCGATGACAGCGGGCTTCAGCCATGCCGGATGCATCGTCGACAACTCGGTTTATTTGTGGGGTCGATCTGACGTCAACTGTGCCATGAACAGAAGCGTGCTTCAAAGTGGTAAGTCAAGAACTATTAATTTTAAATGCTTTACTGACTTTAAATTCCATTCCAGACGCTTCTGAAAACGACATCATGCCAACTCGTGTCGATTTCTTCAAAGACATCAACCTCGAAGTTCTTGCGGTTCATTGCGGTCGTTCACACACTTTGTTCTTGACCAACAACGGTCTATACGCGATGGGTTCGAACACACTTGGTCAACTCGGTATTGACAGGAGACTTAACGTTGCGCTTCAACCGATGCTGATCAAAGCGCTCGACAACAAGACGATCACACAAATCTGCGCCGGGCAGCATCACAATGCAGTGGTTGCCGACGGCTTACTGTATACGTGGGGATGGAACATTTACGGGCAGCTTGGACATGGCGACATTCGAAATGTTCGAGAACCAAAAGTCGTTGAATTCTTCAGGAACAAGAAAATCAAGCAAATTGCGCTAGCGCAAGCACACACTTTGGTGCTGACTTTCGAAAAGATCGAAGAACTGAACACTTGCTTGTATGTGTTCGGCTCGAACCACTATGGACAGCTGGGAATTGGCTTCGGAAACGAGCAGACCGACTCGAAGAAAGACTTTTCAATAAGTTCAGTGCCTCTGATCGTCAAGTTTGATGAAGACATTAGACTGATCCATACGCAATACTTTGTGAACTTTGCTGTGACGGAATCGAACAAGCTCATGACGTGGGGATTGAGCCCGCCCGAACTCCGCATCATCAATCAAACCAAAAAGCGTGCAAAAGCTAATCAAAAGCTTAAGGACTCGATGCAGGAACCAAAATATGAAGGTGTTGCAGCAGTTGAAGCGTCTGAGAGTGCTTTGAATGGGAATGAAAATGGAGTGAAGGAAGGTGAGCAGAACGATGCAAATGTGCAAGCTGAAAATGTTCCCGAGATCAAGATCGATGAATGCCCCAACAACTTTGAAGAGAGTCCGCGTCAGTCTACTAAGACCTCGCAGCTAGAGGAGCCTGTAGTTGAAGACACGACCAGTGCTTTGGAAGAATACGTCGGACATCTGTTCCCATCCCAGCTGGACACTGACGATTTAGACGGTGACATAATCTACATCTCGAGTGGCATCTATCACTACGCTTTGATCACCACTAAATCCACGCTTTTTATGTGGGGCAAGAACATCGAGCGCCAGCTCGGCAGAGAGAGCGTCAAACCAGACGTGTCAGCGCCGACACAACATCAAACATTAGATAACGTGAAGTATGTTGAATGTGGTGCAGATTTTACTCTGGTGATCACCAACGGAGACGAGTTGAAGTCTTTCGGGAACAACAACAACGGCCAGTGCGGTGTTGAAAACGTCGCAGACAAGCAAATGGGCGCCGGCAAGCTAATTAGATTCAAATCGTCGAAGCGTGTTTTCAGGATTCCTGAAAGCAGCATGTACCTGCACTCGCCGGTAATTGTTAAAATCCCGCCGACGGCGATGTCATCAATAATTAAGTTCTCTACCAACCAGCCGATTTGCTACTTGAAGAATCTGCCGAAGTTCAAGCGAAACTGCATCATCGAAAGCAGTTTGAGTAAGTCTTTGAAGAAGGAGAAAACGCAGTTCTTGGACGACCACATTCTAAACAACAACAGAAACCCGTCGTTTTCGTCGATGTCAAGCAATGCTTCGACTGCGTCGTCTTCTTCAAACAAGTCCGAAGAATCGTGCTTGGAAAATGACCTACAGGCAAAGCGGTCTAACGACTTCATCCACTACTGTTTGTTCCTGTTCCAAGGCCTGTACGACACGTCACGCTTCTATGACAAGAACATGGACAAGATCGTCACGAGCGAGTACAAAATCCGCGGTCTGATGCTGAACTACAATTACATCGAGGCTTTCAAGATGGCACTGGCGAACGACGGAACAAACGCAGCGATGTCGATCAAGATCTTTGAATACTTCACAACTGACTCGAACATAATCCCGATGCACACCGACGACATCAAGTACTTCATCTACGACATGTTCCTTCATTTCATCCGAAAGCAGCTGGAAATCAGCGACCTCGAGAAATATTTCCTGTATAATCTTGACTACTACTTTCTGCAGCTCGCCTTTATCTTGTACTTCTGCGGCAGCAACAACAACACCCAGCCGAATGGACTGGAGAAGCAGCTATTCGAGAAATTCAAGCATCTTTACAGCAACTACGAGAACTTTTCTTACTTCGACAGTAACGAGATCGAAACGATCTTCAAGTCGATCTCGACTAGCTTTCACTGTGCACTCTGCCAGAACATACTCAAGTACTCGGAGAACATTAATTGATATTTGGAGTTCGGCCGAGTGGAGAAGATTTTTGAGCTGGGCTTGTGCGAAAGCTAAGCAGCGCAGCTTCCATCTCGGCCGTCTCTCTTCACTGTTTTCAATGCATTTAAAGTTCATTTTATTTAATCTGAGACTTTTTAGCGAGCTTTGCTTGAAAAGCTATTTTTGAAAGCTTCACCGAAAGCTTTTTGATGTGCAAATCTAATTCATTCGATATTAAATCTTTGAAGAAGACAATACGCGAAGAATACAGATGATCATGATTAACAACTCGTAGCAATATCAAGAAATAAAATAAATTTTGTCATTTTCGGATTCGTAGAGACACAAACGTAGAGGAACTTTTAAAGCACAACTTTTTCTAAAAAATCTTTCGTCTCGAACATATTGGGGTGATACTTAGTCACATGCGAGCAGACCCAATACTCAATATATTTATCTTAATCAATCGTATCGTTAATCAAACAATCAGCATTGAAAAATTATGTTGCCATTTTTATGTTCCTGATCGCAAAGTTTGCAATTTAATGTTAGTTTCGCTTGTACAACTGGTTACACTCGTGCAATCAGCTTTAACTTGTTATGATTTTGGCTTTTTTTTGTGATAACAGATCGGATTTTGATTCTACAATCGATTTTTATTTAAATTATGTCAGAAGGCAAATTAATAAACTTTTTAATGAAAAGAAAACATTTTCAGCTTTGCATGACATCGAATTATTTCAGGTTGCAGAATTAATTTCTGATATCGGTCGGCATGGAGCCTTGCTAAGGATACATTTGCATGTGTAGAAGCTAGTTAACTTGCTATTAAGTGGCTTAACAACAACTACCACCGTCAGTTTCCACATCAAAATCAAAGGAAAATCCAAATCCGTGTATAACATTCATTGCATCGATCCAAATTACCAAACAATTATTGACTGTGATGCCGTTAAACAACAAATCCACATCCCCCTTTAAATTATATTTTCTTTCCTTCTCTCATCTTTTTCGATGATGTATAATTATCACCTGATAGCCAACAAAGAGGTGTAATATTCGAGATTTCACAATTTTATTCCTCGTTCATGTTGCCTTCGCCAGAGGTTTCGATATATCATCCATCCCAAAGCTCGTTTGTTCACATCGATTTTGCATCAGCTCTGCACGAACGTATTTCCCATAGCAGCAAATCGATTAATTTTTTTTTCGTATCAAAGGAGGTTGGCAAAGTAATGTTCAATATAAAAATATAAATCTTAATAAAAATGTGTGCCTGGCTGGTTTTCTTCTTTCCTTTCGCCTTCTTAACAAATTGATCTTCTCGCTACGTTCGACTTTTATTCCATCTTTAGCCTTATATTTCATTTATTCTGGCCGTGTTTTCTTTTTGCTGTGATCGGACCGGCCCCTTCGCTTGTTCGTTTTCGACTTGCGGTTTCGCTGGTTATCAAAAATAATAATATTGTTCACTTATGCAGTTCAATGCTGATTTTTAGGACACGAATTGCATTGAATTTACGTTCTGTTCGGTTTCGCTGAAACCGTTGGCAATTTTATCCATAAAGCAACATAAGAAAAACGGATTATAAACTTTGAAAATTGCGTTTCTTTCTTCTTACTTCGAATTAAGCAAAAAAGGGGGCGTGCTGTTATGTTGTTATTTTTTCTGCTTCGCTTTTGTGTTGCAGTTTATAATGTTTCCCAGTTTATGAATTATTGATCAGAATCACGTTTTGCATCTTGTTTGAGGCTCTTGAAGACTTTCTTTTGAACTTTTCTGTTGTCGTTCAAGCGTGGATCATGAACGCCTTGTTATCAAGACAATGGCTTTCATGCTTTGTTTGAATTGAAATACCTCTTTTACAGTCGATCATGTACATGGTCTTGAAATATACAAGTCTGTTTGACACCTTTCAGTTCATTTTACAACTTGAAGATGTTCCTGGCTTGCGCACATTAATGAAGCATTTAAAATCAGTATTGAAACAAGATGTTGATGGGAATTGATGTAACTTTAGCGGGCAATTAAATTAAATCAGCTTCAATAAATGCTTAATCGAATCGGGTGTAAAAAGTGAACTTAATGGACAGTTTCATCTCTAAACAATTTCAACTACAAATTTTTAAATAGCGCATAGAAATGGAAGAGACGAAAATATTGTCGGAAATATTTTCCAGTGCTTTTACCATGTTAGAGGGCAAGCGAGAAACCTCCTTAAAGCCCTGAAGTGAAAAATTGTTACCGTCGTAAATTATTGCTTAAGATGCACATTCAAATGCCTTATGGTTGGAAAAATTTGCTTCAACTTAATTGTTGCTGGTGTCTTAAGGAATTTCTTTAATGCTGAAATTTACCCGCGCTAAATTGAATGGCGCATTATCTTGTGTGTGCAACGGAAAATATTTTTTAAATTGCGAAACAATAAATAGTGAATCAATGTGTACTTTAATAAAAAGCGAAATGGCGAAAGAATCTTGATAGCGAAACGTGAAATTTACTTTATCATTTTCAGGCGTTATTTTGAGAAATGATTCACATGTTCGCTTGTTTAACGCTGAAAAATCTTCATTGCGAAAAAAGATGAAACACAAAGCAACGATCGCAAACACAATAAACCACAACACGAAGAAAACCTTTCATTTAATATCAAAATCGTGTTCGCCTGCAAATTGATAATGCAGCTTTTTAGTGCTGCGAGTTAACTTGACGCTCAGAGCGTTAAGTGCAAACTTTATACATTTTATTTTAATCATTTCTCGATACCAAATTTCTACCGAAGCGTTCTTGGCTGCTTTTCTGGCATTACTCATAATGGAAATCGATTAAACAATATTTCTCTCGCGCAAATCAAGTTTAAATGTTAATGACTATGAACATTATTCAATCTTAATTGAACTTTATTGCGTTTTATTTGTGAACTTCTTGATTTTGTTTGCACAATGTTTATAAAAAGCTTCGTAAAAGGATCGCATGATGTATCATACATGGAAAAAAGTACAAACTGATTAAAGATTTGAATAGAAATTTCTTTTTTCGAGTGGTCAATGATCAAAATCGACGTTGAAAACATGAATTTTGATATATTTTCTTATGTGGAGCGAAGTGTTGAAACTATTTTATGAAAAATTATTTAGTCTGTTGAATTATGCAAAACTTGTTTGAAATGAAAACAGCAACAATGAATCACAACTTACAATCTTACGCTACAACTTCCGAACTCAGTCACGTTTTCTAAGCACTTTTCCTAAAAATAAACTTTGTCTCTAAATGGCTTTGTAGCTTTAAGGAGTTTACAAAGTAACCGCTTAAGATCCGCCCAACAACAAGAACAATAAAAAAACTTTCTCTCCGGAACCATAAAATTTATTCAGTTCTAATCAAAAAATTTACTGCGACGATGAATTCCTTTTGCGGCCATAAAATCCATATCGAGACTTTGTACTGTGCTTGGGATTAAAGTCTTCGCCAGCGTTGCACATCTTTCAAGCACCACAGCAAGTGAATTTTATCTCAAACTCTTCTCCATGTTTTTTTTTGACTTGAAGGCATCAAATTTTAGCCTTGCGTATCTTGTTTCTGTAATATTTTTATGGTTTATGTATTTTTTTCTTCGCTCTTTATGGCTTTTGGAGCAATAAAACAAGATCACAAAATATCCCGGCTGCATAATCCAAATTAGAATTTACAAGATGACGGAACATCACTCGTTGAAGTTTTAATGCTTCGGGCGATATTTGTTTAACGTTAAAAGTCAAATTAAGATTTTGATCCTAAACACATGTTGTGGGTTGCAGGACGATGTTGGTTGATGGTGTCTTGTTGATTTATACCTTAAGACGATCTTCAACTTGCTTTGGGAATAAAACAAGCAAAAGCTTTTGTTGTTTCAACTTTCTTCACTGTCTAGAAGTCTCTAGAACCGAAGTTGTTCATGGTTCATCCTGAAACTACAAAAGCCTAAAGATCAGCAAAGCTCAAAAATATTTTTTTCTCCTGAAAACGAATAAATCACAACGGATTTCTTATCGAGTGTAATCGTGATTTATGGCATCACGCGCATCATAAAATTGCCTAAACAAATCATTGTGGCAAGATTGGCTACGAAAATAGCAGCTCCAGAGACTGAGAATGTCAATGCTTAGCATGAACCGTAATGTGATTTGTAAGCGATATCAATTTTACCCGAAAACGAGATTAAAGATCTACATCG
The DNA here is from genome assembly GCA_000775305.1 of Belgica antarctica. Lineage (NCBI taxonomy): Eukaryota > Metazoa > Arthropoda > Insecta > Diptera > Chironomidae > Belgica > Belgica antarctica. The sequence continues at coordinate 61,440 of JPYR01000089.1, read as the reverse complement.
TTTGCGATATGGTTGCGTTCCGATGTGGCGGAGAGAGAGAAAATGCTAATAACATTTAAATTAGCATCACTTTTACTGCTGCCACTGATGTATACGCCAACAATACAACAACTCGTTAACATGACTCTGCCTCCTTTCTTACCTTCCGTTGCTGTTTGCCTACGAGAGAGACGAGGCGAACTGATGAAGTGCAGAGATACTCGCGATCTCATACTGTACGAGCTTGTGCGCCGATAAAATCGCTCACATTAAGCACTTTAAATTGAAAATTGCTTTAACGTGGAATTTTCTTCTATTTCAAGAACAAAAAAAAAATCGTAGAATCGAAAAAGTGCTCTGCGCTATCACCGATCAAGGGCTGCGAGTTCGAAGACTGTGTGAACAGAAGCAATCCGAAATATCAGGTTACGCGAGCACACGTTTGGAAGACAAAAGCCAATTTGTTGGAATGTTATAAATCTGAAAGCGATGAATTTAAAGGATGATTGGCTGCTTGATGACGGTTTCGAGAAGGGTTCACGCTCGCACACGAAGCGGAAGGAAGATGCCTTCCCTCGAAACATGGTTTCGTCTGCATGAAAATCCTTTAAACAAATTTTTCTCACTTCACCCTCTCGAAAACTAGAAAATCTAAGCTACGACGACAACAAGCGACGAGGGAAAATTAGTTGCCGCACAGGATTCATCGATGTGTGCTGCGTGATAAGAGAATAAATAGCACAGCCACTTTAATCGCCTAAATGAGTGCAAGAAGTGATTTAGAATGCAGTTGAATGATGATAAAATCATTTTTAATAATCCGATTTCCCTCGAAAAAATAGCTCACAAGTCGAAACACCATTTCAAGGCAGGCATCGCTGCTACATTGTGTATCTATCACACTTCTCCCGAACTTTTCTGCTAAATTGCACAATGCGTGTGGTCATGATACGAACGGCACGTGACTGTATTTATAAGGAGACTGACTGAACGGGAGAAGCGGCACACAGGAAATAAAATTACAAACTATTTACGGCCCTATTTGTGTTCCGAAGCAGCAGCATTGTCGTAAAAATTTACGCTGCTTCGGTATCGCTTTTTATGACGGTTTATTTTATGTGTCTTTGGTCTTTGCAGAAAACAGAATTTTTTTATGGCAAATTTTCTTTTTAATTTTATGTTTTCAATATTTTCTGTGCTCATTCAACCCCCAAACGCGCACATGACTTGAAATTTGATATTTTTTACATCGACGCACGATTTTCTAATTAAATCAAAGTCAATTCCCGCTCAAATCAGGAGATTGAGAAGCGTCATCCTTTGTCAAGTTCGGGTTGAATTGGTTTAACGTGTGTGGCTCGTAAGTGATATGTGACACATTTTTAATCGACGCGGGTGATCAACTAAGAAATAGAAATGCGCGGGAAGGATTTTTGACACAGAAGAATGTGTGAATTCGTGTTTCCGGGAAATTGTTGCGAATGCTTGAGATTGAAGGTAGTTCATACATGGAATGTTCAATTGAAAGTTAACTTTCTGAATAAAGCGAATGATTGCCTAGCATTCTAACAGGATTTTGTTCTTGAGTGCACTTAATGCCTCAACGGTTCAATGTTGCCTACAAAATTAATTTAAAATTTCCATCGGAATTTTCTCCTGAAATTGAACTCAAAACTTCAACCAGTAAATTTCTTCTTTAAAATCTAAGTTAAAATCCAGCAAACGAGATAAAAGGCAGAAGAATATTTTAATTTTCCACGGTTGGTTTTGAGATGGGACGGAGAAAATGGAGGAAACCTCAAGTGCAGATGAAGATTTTCGTCGTGACAGGCACAAAAGAAGCGGATGAAACTTTCCGCTGTCGTTTTTTCCATCTCCATTGCTCTCTGTGCGAGGAAGAAAAGCCATAAATTTCCACTCGTAAAAGTAACATGTGATCCCCTTGATTGTTTTCTGCATGTGTTCGTGTGCCAGTGAGATTTATGGGGCCCAACACAATGAGCAGCGAACAGAAGAGAAGCAGAAAAATGGATATGGCCACCTCATCTTGCTTCCGCTCGTCGTTCTCCCCCACGCTTACTCATCCACCACGCGGCCTCTTCAGAGATTTCCATCCTTCTCGCATACACACAAATAAAACATAATTCGTGATCTTATCTCGTTTGATTTACTATGTCGACTTTTTAAATATTTTCATTTCCACCCCGAAGAAGCGAAAAAAAGAAGAGATGAGAATAGAATCGGAGGAAAAAACTTTTTTTGGGAAATTCTGCTTTTTTCTCGGGCATAAATTATTTTTTGTTCACCAGATAAAGGAAAAGAAGCGTCGTTCGGGATGAAGCAGCGCTAGATTTGTTGATGGGTCTTAAAATAATGTAATTTACCTTGTGCGACTAATAAAAACATCCATTGCAAAGTTCTTTTCTCCATGTTTCACTCGAGTCATAAACTTTTGACAGCTGCAAGCCATGAAAAAGAACAAAAACCGCGCGTTTCTTGTTGAAGGAACAACAAAAAATATTGCACAAAGTTTTATCATTAGCGGGCGAATTATCAGATCATTAAAACACACAAAAATTACCTGCAAATGAAGCGCTGTTGGTCGACGCCGCATAAAACAAGAATTTTATGGGATTTTTTTTAGAACTTTTCGGGATTTTTATCCGAGGCAAATTGTCATAAATTTCCTGTGTTCTGTGCACACATTTATGAACATTTTAAAGTTCACGATTTCACAGGTGAATTCGCTGTCACTTTAGTCAGTTTTTCAAACTTCTTTCTAGATTTCTGCAACTCTGAAAAATGAAGAACAAATCACCAAATCAAATGTACACGGCAAGGTGAAGGAGAATGGAAAATCAGAGCGGATATTACCGGAGTTTTCATCTCCGGTTTTCAGATTAAATTCTATTTTTTTCGTCTTCAATATAAAAAAGGAAAATCTGATGATGCTGAAAAAGGATTTTTGCTTCCATTTTTTCTTCTTATTTTCCGTCTCTCCGCCTTCTCAAACGATAATGATGATTGAAGAGATGGATTTCAAAGGTGATGGCAGAATAAATAAGACGATTTTCCACCTTCATCAAGCATCTTCTTTTCCGTCTTTGCTTCCCTCGCACCGGGAATCGCTGTGACGCGGGTGTAAAGAAGAAAAATCAATGAAAAGGTTTTCTTTTTCGATGAAAATTAATGATTAAAGAGTTTTTCTCTCAAAAATTAATGGTGCGAGTAAGAAAAATGACCAAAGCGATCTTGTACTTTGTATTTATTTAGCGCAGTCAAGAGTTACAAATGAACAATCATAGGCACGACACACGTCTACGTCGATTAAAGTCAAAACCTACTTTCCAGCTTCAGTTAAGCACATTGAAAGTCACTCGTGTAGAATTATTTTATTTACTTGTGAATTTACACGTTCCGAAGACTCGATTCCCCTCTCAAAATCAGAGATTTGCAGCATTTATCAGCCCAACAGTGACACAAAAACGAGCAGTGTTAATAGCACCACCAAACCTTCGTTTAAAAAATCACTTCTCGGGAGTTGTGGGATGGGAGAGAGTGAAGAATCATAAATATCGTATTATTTACACTTATTGGGATTAACTGTAATGACTTGCCGACTTAATAAACACAATTTTTCATACATAACTGCACTCACTGCCTTTTGTTATCGACCCTCATCTCGACTCCGATGATTTTTGCCATCTTTCACCCTCTTTTTAATTCTTCGGTTTGCTACCAGCGAGAGATTTTCACTCCCACGGGGATATTTGAAACATATGTAAAATATTAAAATGATATTTCGAGAAAATCTCTCCGAGTAGTTACGATAATGCTTGGTTTGAAGCGGGGCAACGTTTTATGAGGTCAATAAATTACGTGTGCAGATTTTTTTAATCTCGTTAATAAATTTGGCTTTGTGTGCATGTGAATTTTTATACCAAATAGATTGGCGTAGCGAGGTTCGCTTTCGTATCATGATTCGCGCAAAACTTTCATCAACAAATATTTCAATTCCCGTAAAAGCTAGGTGATTAAATCTACTTCTACGGACTTCAGCAAGACACATACTTCGATAAACCAGTCCGTTCAATCACTAATCTTTTACGGGGATTGAAATATTTGTCGATGAAAGTTTTGCGTGAATACGAAAACCAACCTCGCTACGCCAGTTTAGTTTTTTAGAGGAAGATTTGGATTGTTTAGGATGTGTTCACGGGAAAAGTATCGTAATTGATTCTTTATTTCACTTTGAAATTCATTTTAATGTTGAACAAAACCTTAGAAATGATTTAAAAATATATTTAAAGTCTTTTGAAGTCAAATTTGCAAAGAATTGTTTCCAAAAGTTATCTCTCGAATCAATTTAAAACAAGACCAAATTTTAACTTACGAGTAGACAAAACTCCTATTCGCCCCCATTATCTATTCCAATTCTTTGCCTTCCAAGTATCTTAGGAAAACTTCTTTTCTCTGGATTTTTCTTTATACTTTTCGGTGAAATAAGAAACGACATAAATCTTATTCTTTCAGTTGTAACTTTTATTTGGGCGATGTATGGTTGGGATTCAGGATTTTCCAAGCACCGACCAAAAGAAAACGAAGGATGGGCGTGGAGAGACAAGGAAAATGGATGAAGGAAAATGTATATAAATCTACATTTGGAATAAATTTTCTTATCTTGTCTGCAGTCCTTTAGAGATTTCTTGTTTTATGACGGTATCTTCTGTTTTCAATTCAAGTTAGTTTACTCATTCGAGCGTTGGCTTAGATAAATTCTCGTTTATCCGAGCTTTCTTTCAAATTTCTTTCAAACAACTTAAGTTGCGAGTTTTTGGGGACGGCTTTAAGGTCAAAAGTTCCATCATGCGTTCAATAAATTTTTGGACGTCTCGCTGATAAAATCTCGGAATCGTTTAGTCTCTGCATGCAACATTATGTTTCAAATTGAACGCAAGATAAATTAAAATTGTCCTAATTATTAATTAACAAAGTGTATCTTGATAAGGCTGGCCGCCCTCCGGAAAATAATTTGCCAGAGATTTATGATGAATTTACATACATATTGCTCCAAAATCATGACTTATGTAAATAAGCTTTGAATAGTTTGTGTTTTCGGGCGAGTTGGAATGTTATGTTAGCGGAATTCTACACGAAGCGGATCTGAAAGTCACAATTGTTGTCAGAACTTTACGTCATTCTAAACAACTAATTCCACTGCTGCGAATTACGGCAAAACGCAAGCTAAAATTTACATCATTAAATTCATTGAAACTGCAGCACAGCACACAATAATCGACAGCACGAAACAACATCCGCTAAAATAAAGCGATTTCCAACCGCAAGCGAACTTGAATTGCCGTGGAAAAACACAACTTTTGGGCTATTTTCATTTCCACTCAAAACATTCAAATATTGATTTGCGTTGAACTGATTCTAATCACCAATCAACAGCTTCATTTCCTGTTAACAGGGCTCTGTTTAGTTTTGATTAACGAAATGGCGACAAATTATTCAGTAAATCACCAAATACTTCGGCTTTTCAATGAAAAGCTTTTTTTCTTATCGGCTTCACACATCTGTGCCCAGTTTTC
>JPYR01000089.1:27076-55841 GCA_000775305.1 Belgica antarctica | reverse complement strand
AGCGATAAATTCTCTTATGGAAATTGCTTTTTAAACTGACAAAAAGCTGCTGTTTGCTCAATGGATTTCAAAAAGGGTAGTTTCTACTCCATTTTTGACTTATCGGGGGCTGCAGAGAGGGAGAGAAAAGGCAAAAGTTTTATTTGAATGGACATGATGATCGTTGCTGGATGATAAATTCTGCTTCATGCTGAACAAAACTTTGTTTGTCAGATGAAATATGCTGCCTTTGATTCGTGTAAATGACTTGATTCCCAGGCTTTATCTTCTGATCCATAAATATCTTCACAAGTTGGGAATAACAGCATTCAATAAAGATTTCGCCTGATAAAGATTGTTTTGGAAATTATTTGTTAATAAGTATGCCGCCCATTGATCTTCTTGACAAATAACTGTACATGGCAGTGTCGTGGAAGTTCCAAACCTTCTAAATTTCCGTTTTCTAGTAAGAAGTTTGTGTGAATTCTGTTTTGTATTTAAAAACATGAATTCGATATTCCAGCTAGAATTTACTAAGCTCGAATAGTTGGCTACTAGCTTTGAAGCAACAAAGTTCTAAGCAACAAATTTTGTTTTTTAATTGACCTTGAATAACCTTCAACAATTTCCACAAAAACATTGTCATCCCAACAAAGTTCCATCCCCAAGCTTGCATAAACTCGTCTGCTTATGACTCCAGCAAACAATTTTTTCCAAAATTGAAAACTTAAAAATCTCTTTTTCATTTAAATTTGTGTATTGAAGACAAAAACTTTTTTGAATATTTTTTGTCGTCGACCCTTTCGCTTTCTGCTTTTGATAATGATGTTTAATAAAAAAAATGGCTCAAAATTTGATGTGCTATTTTGCTGTTTGGCTATGAATAAAAGAAAAATAACTGAACTGAATGAGGTATCCTAACTGTGTTTGTTGGTGATGCCAACGTTGGTCTTGCTCTCTTTTCTCTTCGTTATCAATTTTTTTCACAGATTTCATCGCCTTGATAACGAGCTCGTTTTTGTGTAAATTCTGTTGTGTTTGAATAAAAATGGAATGGATTTTTTTCTTCTGTTCTGTTCATGCAAGCAGAAATATTGTTTATAGCATTTTCCGAACGAACCTTCGAGAACAATATCCATCTGCTGTCTTTGCCTTTGATTCAACAGCCACTTGGCTTTTCCTTTTCTCTCTGCGGCATTCTCCGCCATTTGAAAAGCTGCCTTTGATTCCTTCCTTTCTAGGGGTGCGTTCTGTTTATGTCAACTAAAAAACTGCTGCTTGCTGTACAAAGGCAAATGAATGTTAAGTCATTGTTGCTTTGGCATCTCATTACGTTTTGAAATGAGTTTATGAATAATTAAGATGCTTGATTTGTGGATTCTACTTTTGGTACGTTTCGTTTGTGTCTGAAAGCTGTAGAAATGAAGGTTTGCTTAAAAATTTGTTAGCACAAACGCAAAAGGGCATTGGATTTTGGGACTAATGCCTAAGTGATGTGTTTGAATGCAATAGAATTGATGAATTTTTGAAGTTCAGGCTGTCAACTTATAAATGAACCATGAAGCAATGAACGACGTCCAAACATCTTCTTTCTTCAAAAATCTCTGATTGTAATATCATTTGTGCACTTCCCAGCAACTTCACATCAAATCCAGGATCCACAAACCTTGCTTTACTCTATTTTTCCATCTCGGTCTGATGTCATAATCCATGATTGAATGGTCACGATAAAGATGACTTAAAGATGATTAAGATGTCATCATTAGTCGAAAAATCCGTCCGAGAATGTTTACGCTAAGCCAAACGTTGCAAACAAGACATGACAGAGACGACGGAATGCAATTCGTTGTGAGAGAGGCCTTAAAGGGGAATTTTTGTCATGTTTTCTTTAATTTACACCAAAACATAACCGAAATGAAGAAGAAATAAAAAACTTAAATGGCATTGTCTGCATCTACAGCTCAACTGATCTTCGCTTACAGACATCCACTGATAAACTATAACATAAGAAAGACATATCTTGCGCTTATCTCGCATCTTGCCATTGTCAAATATATGTTAAAATAGAAACCAAAATAAAGGACACACTCAAAGATTTAACAAATTCTACCTCAGCATTTTTCTTCTGCCTTTTTTGGCAGACGAAATTCCGAAAATCCAAACGCACATCTTTTTGTTGGCTTCTTTTGGTAACATGAGAAAGAATAGAAACATTTTCAACATTTCTTAAACGCTCCAATTTGCTATCTTGATCGAGATTTTCTTCTTCTCGACGCCCTCAAATCAAAGCCCAAAGTTCTCTATCATCCGAGTAATGACGGTGACTTGCAGGAGGTTTGCACAAAAACACGACGTCAAACGACTCACTCGGCAAACCACCATGATCACCAGAATTAAAACATTTCAGGAAAATTCTGCAGATGTAAAGCTGCAAATTGCAATATAAAAGATAAAACTGATAAGGCAGGAACTTTATGCTTATGTCAAAAACACGATTCCGTGCGCACATTTCACATCCTTTTGATTTACACAAGATGATAACCGTCATGAACTAGGGCTGGAGAGCACAGTCAATTGCTATAATACTGCATTCATTGTGGAAATTTGAGATTGCAGCGTCGGATAATCCTTCAAACGGTTGAAACAGCTTTTTAATCCTTCAATTTCACAAAATTGTTTTCCAAAACACGATCTAAATCTGATAAAAGTTTCCACAAGCTGAAACGTGATAAGATTCGATCAACTGGGTCAGGTAACGTGTAAAACTGATTTGGGAACATCTGATAATTGAGTTGTTCAATATTTTGGTTTGTATTTAATTAAATTGATGTTATTTTTTAAACTTATTAAATCAAGATGTTTAAAACATTTATAAATCTGAAAATTACGCTGTTTACAACTTTTGTTTGCTTCAACTTTTGTTTGCGGTCAGAGATCTTGGATGATCACTAAAAACGGAAGTTTTCTCATTCAGAACACACAAACCACAATTTTTTTTCTAATTTGCCAGCACAATTTCCGAAAACTTACAGATAAACATGTCTGAATCAGTCTCAGAACTTTCCATCTTTGCGCTGGTATTTGATGACATGACAAACCAATTAATTCATTACAAGCACTCACAAATGAAATGAAAAACCACAGAAAGGAAAAGAGAAATAAAAAGTTGATGACAGATAAAATTACATACAATAATTAAAATATAATTACAGCACAACGAGAGAAAAAGCTGAGAGATTTTCTTTCAGCGATTACAAAAGTGCTGGATGTGACATTGACACACAAAAATAAAAGTTACGAAAAGCAACGAAAACATGTGACTCGGAGCTTTGCACGCTACAACGAATTACTACAGGGTGGCTAAGAAAGATGTGTACCGGCAGTTTAAATTGAAGGTAATCGCACGACAGGAACCAAAGTTATGGCTGTCTAAAGTCAAAAATTCAGTTTTTTATGGCGGCTTGTTTTACATTTACACCTCCCACATCCCACACAAGTAAAATTTTGTAAATCGGTTTTGCCCTTGGGTAGCCAGATAGTTAATGAACAAAAGTTGTGCAGACCCAGTGCAGACAGTAGTTTAATTTATAAAGTGGATTGCGAGCAAAAAAAAAAATCCAAAAAGCCGGTACACATCTTTCGTAGCCACCCTGTACAAAGTGGAAATGCGATTACAGTAACTTAGCTGAACAGCCATTGATGTGCGGAGATAATTTTAATTTATCAGTGAAATGAAATGAGCATATTCACAACATGGTTCTTAGAACATCAGCTACCATTATATATCAGAAATATTTTTAAATTCACTGGAAATCGTTGGGGCTGGTTTTAAAGTTAGGTCACCTTGTTGTCACTTTTTTAACATGAAACTTTGACAAAATCTTCTTGTAAAGTATACGAAAATTGTGAGAATTTACAATAAAACTTGTGACATTCTACACAAATATTACCAAAAGAAGCGAAAAGAGAAAATAATTTTTACACAAACTTTATTAATAACGTTGATATAAACTCGGTGACGAAGAAGACAAACAAAGCTAAACATAAAAATTGTCTCTTGAGCCTCTCTCCACCAGCAATCGTACAATCAAAATCATGCTGAGATTTCATTCAATTTATTATTAAATAGAGTTTTATTCTTTCTTCATTTCAGCATTTGTTGTTTTGTCTCCGCTACGATTGCTTTCAAGAGGGTTCGTACCTTCAACACACAGATTTCCCAACACATTGTTCAACCGAGAGGGTTTTGTTTGTTTTTATTCCAGCATTGGCAGAAATTATTATGTGAATTGTACCCCGCTGATTATTAAAATTGAAGCCACCCTGAAATCAATTTGAACACAAAACGAAGAGATGAAATATTGTTGGTGTTAAATGGACATCAATTTATTTGTATTTTGATAGGTTTTTGTTGAAGTTGGGTTTGAATTGGGATGAGTTTTGTAAGTCTGTAACCAAAAGCGGCAACCAAAGATTTTAAAGTTTCAAAAGATCAAAACACTGAAGTTTCTTAAAATGTTGTGACAAATTACTTGACCCACCACTTCAATAGTAATTCTGCGATTGTTTGCACATCTGACCCATGTTCCCGCCTTTTGTGGGCCTTTTGAAGCTAATTGTTATAGCACTCGAATCAGATTTATAAACATCTTTTGAACGCGCAAACATTCTTCTGTCCATAAATTCTTTCAAGGAATTTTTCTCGAAAATCTTTACTTTTGATGTGTTTACTGAAAAGCGCAACTGATAGAAAAGTTTTCTTCGGAGTTGCAGCCTTAAAGATGAAAGATTTTATCGGCGCAACCATCCCCAGAACATTTGCAATGTAAATTTCTGAGAAAATGATTGATATGTCCAGAAAGATAAGATCAAAACGTAAATATTTTGGCAGATTTCTTCGCACTGCTTCTTTTTGTTTCTCATGTGTGCGTCGTCTTTTCAGCACTGAGCCAAGCACAAAGCAACTCAAATGAGATGCTGCAGCAAAGATTGCATTATCCAATGGGTGTTTGAATGTGTTTAAGGATTTTGCAGTGCAGAGAACTTGAAACTTTAGTTTCAACACGCCTTCTGCTTCTTATCAACCATCGCTGCTTAAAAATTTGTAAGAAATATTTAAGAGTTTTCTTGTTCTGCTTTTGTTTAAGAAGTCCCGACAAAACATAATTTTATATGAAAAAGTTTCTTCTTCGTGAGAAATGTGCAAGTTTGCTTTTTCAGCAGTTCATCATGCGCCAAAAATGATATGCGAACTATAGGGAGAAATACATTTGTCAAAGTAGAGAAGCGTCTGGGATTAAAGACCGAACAAAGGGTGCTGATCGATATCACTTGCGCTGTTTGCACAAAAGAGTGGAAAATGGAATGCGAACAAAGACAAAGCCAAAACTGGTGCATTCAGAAGCGACTTTTTTTCAGAGACCTTTTCGCAAAAGAAGAAATTACGCTGAGACGAGACTTAAACAAACAAACTTTGCATAGAAAATCAGTTTGACTTGAAACAGAAAACTTCTTTCACCGATTGTTTGAGTAAATTTGCTAAAAAGTTGGAGACAAGACCAGAATTGTCTCGTTTTCTTTCTCTTTAAGAAAATAATCTTCCCATTGTTCACTTCAAGTAGTACTTGAAAAAAAGATTAACACACAAAAGATGTAGCGCAACTTTACTAGAAAATCGGTTTAGACAGAAGACAAGAATGAAAAAGGCTGATAATCATCAGCAGACTCAATCTGATGTCTTTTACGATGCGGACTGAGCTGATACAATTCCTTCTCTACACTGATAGCGCTACTTGTCATCATTTCAGATGTAATTAACCTCGAAATTGATGCGAACATGTTGTTAACATCTCAATCAAGTCGAAACTGCGAGGGTCGGAAGGAATTTATTGAAATTAAGAAATATAAAGCCAACCACAATTGAAACAATCAAATTACAATTGGGCAATAATGCCACATGCTAGAAATTTAATTGTTTACAGTTATTTTCGTTTCTGGTTTCACAACAAACATGTTCTTAGTTTTTATTGATGGGGTATGGAAAAGGCAAGAGAAACTTTTGTGATGCAATTTTTCATCCCTTCAACAATAAAAATGTTTTGAAAAGGACAAAGAAGAAATCTGTCCACAATTCACATAAAGACAATAAATTTGATCTTCGTTTTTAAATGGTTACCCGCTTTACGTTGGCTAAGTGGTGGGGTGCATTTGTGGCTTTTTGTAGGAATTAAAAGTTTCAAAGAAATTTAGAGATTCTAACCTCAAAATCTAGTGTCAATTAAATAAGTTTTTAATAAAATAAATCAAAACCTAACACAGCAGTGATAACCAAGCATGAAGACACCTACCAAGTCTAGTTAAATTAATTATTTCTGTTTCTGTCACAACATGGTCTCCTAGAGAAGCAACGAACATAATTTGTGTCTTGTGCTTCATTCATCAAAGCACCATCAACATTCGTCTCTCTTTTATACAATTTTGTCGTCCTCTTGTTTCAGAGACACTACTTGTATGAATCTCATAAAGAATGCTTCGAAGGAAGAAAAGAAACAAAAGGTATAGGAATTGACGAAGAAAAATTATGGCATTGTTGCTATTGTGTGTCGTGTCCCTTTTGAGAGAAGACAAAAGGTGGAGAATAGTTTTAAACGACACACAAAATCTCTGGCGCCAGACATCACCATAAGCCTACCGTTTATGAGTTATCCTTTCGGGCTTTATGTGAAACGTCTGAACGGTCCCCGGCACAACTCAAACATGGTGGCATTTGCGTGCAGCAGTTTTGCGCAAAGTACTGCCGGAATTTAGTTACGAGTGGTCCTTGATCAACAATGAATTTTTTATTAATCGAGAGACTTGTGAAACCCATTAAATGCGGTAGGTAAAGTAGTTCCACGACGCGTGTCTACAATATGCTATCAAATTCAAGCTCCTATTGTAAGGCGAAACAACAACGAAAATTAACATATTTGATATCAACAAATCTCCGTTGTAGGTACGAGGTTTACATGCTCAGCAGCAGTTCACAAGTGATCGCCTCTCGAGCTGCCTTGAAGTGTGCTTTTTACTTCGTTTTCCTTCTTCTTGGCTCACCACTCGCTCTCTCGACAAACACAAAAGACAACAATGATTGTTTTTAATAAATCTTTTGTTGCATAGTGCCACCTTGCTAAATGAAAAATTGTTTCGTGATTGTTTTGACTGCAGAAGGGGTCTTTAGTCGATGCCCTCATATGAGTCATCAGGAAACTCGAGAACCGCATTTGAATAAAGTTTCAGAAATTCTTTTGCTTCTGTTAACGATGAAAAATAATAAAAATCACTTAACAAGACAAAGACCCAGGTTGGAAATGCTTGAAGAAATTATTTATCTCTTTAGATCTAATTTTTTAGAGAAATAAAAATTCATAAATTCATGTATTTTGCCCCCGAAGCACGGGAGAACGAAAGAAATGACATTTTAATAATAGCAGAACATTTATCAAAATCATTAACTTTTAAAGAATTCATTCATTTGTCACCTACACAAGTTTTTTATTCTCCGAACCCGTGTTTTGACAGAAGTCGAAAGGAGAACTGTTGAGGTATGTTGACGGTTCAGGGGTGGATTCTGTGTTTCTGGATGCTAAAATCATTATGTCTAGTAAAAAAAATTAACTAAAACAAAAAACTACGAATCTTATCAAGTGATTTTTAAAGAATTCGAACCATCGCATCATCATTTAAATTTTCTTTTAAATATTCCTGCCTCTTAGCTTTGCCAGCTTGGTGTCACCGACTTCTTTTAATTTCTTTGCAAACTTTCAACAAAAACAGTATTTTGTACACCTTTTGCTTCTGCACTGATGAAATTTGATGTTTTTCTCCCAATTTGACTTCTGGTTGCGTTCTTTCGAAGAATGTTGGCATGTAAATTAACCTTTCGAACAAATGCCGTAGCGTTGGTACAACGGAAGCTTCGCATTCTCTCATTTCCAATTCATAATTTAATAAGGAGTTGTCTCGGGTCGAAGATTTCTTTCATTTTCTCTCGCTTTATTTATCGTTCTTGATCTTTGGGTGATGATAATTGCGTTCATGGAGTGAAGAATGCTACGATTTTTCTCCTAATTTGAATATGTTTGTTTAAGTTGTAGAATTTATGAGTTTTAATGAGTTCAAAGTTAATTCATTCATAAATTTCCTGGGAGATTTATGCCTTCCAATTATTGCTCTAGAATTGATGGTCGAGTCTCGAACCGTGGCTGATTGATTTCACCTGGGGTGGCATTGCAAGATAAATGCCACGATAAGTAAAACCAGAAGCCAATTGTGGTACAATTAATCATAGAGCGCACATAACTGAGAAGTTAATTAATGACTGTACAATCAGAGTTGAATTGAACGCTACACAATGGCGCACGTTCTGAACAAATTCGTATCAACATCATCTGAAATGACTTGAAATATTAAATTACATCGTTGCATCATTACAAAGGCGCTTACACTCCGTTATTCTTCATTTCGGAGAAGCATTGCATGTTACTCGATCTGGTTGTGGGCAGAAACGAACAAATTACGATTTGTTGAAATGCTGCTTTGCAGATAATTTTGGTGGTGGTTCGAGCTACTACACTGAAATCTCTTCCCATGATTCATTAAGTTTTTTGTGCGAAATCTGAAAATTTTAACGAGTTTGTTAAAAATGAAATTTTAATGCATTGCATAATTACGGTATCAAAGCACATTAACTTTTCTTTTTGGCGTTCTTTGCCGGATTCTAACATGAAGATTATTCTCTCTGGAAAAAGTATCATAAACCATTAAATGTATCTTGTTCTATTTGTAGCGCTTTGCGGTGTAATAAAATTAGGCATTTTATTGCTTTTGTTATCGCGAAAAACTCTGAAGAGAAAAGGGTTTTTCGTGGATTTAATGTCGGCGATAAAATTATAATTTCCATCTGAAACTTTCTTCTCCGAACATTCTTTCTGAATGTGTTGGTTGCTGAACGAATTTCCAATTTAAATTTAAATGAATTTGGCGTAGATTTTAAAAGAAATAACTTATGATGAATGTGACCAAGGTAGATAGACTGGCAAGGAAGCTTTGAAAAGTATTTAAAACTTAGACATTCTTTATGTTAAAAACTTACAAAAAAACGTTTATTGTGCAATAATTTAATTGGTGACAGGATTCAAGCCAGTGTTTGTAAAGTTTTAAGTTTTTTATTTGTTCGCTATAACTTTCCAAAACGTCCAATTTTGTTTTCTACCAAATAAACTTGCAACCTAACTGAAATATTTCAAAACTTTCCGTTGAGTTTTTTAATTCAATCCAACCTGTGATTGCGTTGTACCTTTAAACAAAATGAATAACAGAACCACAACGAGATGGCAAACAACACAAATTAGCATAAAATTCCACGGTTCCTTCAAGCACCAGCAGAACAGCAATTGTTCTCTCCATTTAAGGAAGAACATTAACTGTAATGCACCATCAACTGAATAATTTTCCAGCGCTAATAAAAACCATTCCTGTGGCCGGTTTCAGGAAATTTTAAATGTCGCAAATTTATTGTTTCGGCTGTAATAAAACGAAAGGATTTTCTCGAAACTTTTATTTTATTTTCACCCGAAAAAGTGGTCCAAAATATAAAAAAGAATGTTCTCGACCAAAAAAAGTGGAAATGCGGTGGGCCTCGGCCCTTTCGCACAGATAAGCCTACACATAAATGGTGAATTTTTATTGTTGGAGATAAAAATTTATGCAGAGGAGAGCCAGCAAATAAACAATTTCTGATCTCATCTAGTTTCTGCATGCACAAAACAAGCATGTAAACACACTTGTGCGCCAAAGCTAAAGGACAATAACGATGAATATAAAAAGGGCTATCTTACGACTCTTTACGAGGATAATTTGAATTTTAGAAAAAAGCAGCAACGCTTTCGAGACAAAAATGGATTGCAGCGCATAAAGTTTCATTGTGAAAAAAGCGAGGGAAATTTATGCTTTTCATTTTATGTAAATTGTTCGAAAGCAAATTTCTTCGAAATTGAGTCAGCGTGTATGTAAATCGCATGTTTGCCAGTGCAGACACAAGAAACACCGTAGCAAGAGAGGAGAAAAATATTAATTAATAGATTTCGAACGAAAATTGCGCGCGAGAAAATGAAATAAAGTCCAAGTGGCGAATTAAATCGATCAAGGGGAACAAAAACATCTGTAAAACAAATTTCAAGAAGAATGCAAAGTAAGAGAGATTGGCAAAAGATTTTGGAGAATGTGAAGAAAAGAATTCTCCTTCGAGCCCAAAACAAGATTCCACAAACCAGAAATGTTTTAATTAATGGTTTTCCTTCACTGCCAAAGCCAAGCGAACGAAGAAAAAGGTGAATTTGGTGTGCACAATGAGCGAGCGAGGGAGACGGAAAGATTAAGACCAGAACATCTGTGAACTTGTGATATGGAGACAACGATCGGATTCTCGGAAATATGTAAACTTTTTCAATGGAATCTAGTTTGTTGTTGTGCAACGTTTCAAGAATCATTTGGTGGGGGCGACTAGAAGTTCCGTGAACACAGCATTAGTTAAATTTAGAGTGATTTTAACAGAATGTTTTGACAGAAAACTTTGAAATCCAAATTAACTTGATCACTACGATCATAAGCTAAAAGAATTCAAAGCAGAACTAGTCATTTCTAACAAACCAAACATCCTGGGTCCTCACTATTTAGTACTTGACCAAATTTCATCATAATCTTTTTACTCTAAAATCTGACATCACTGCTTGGCAAAAATAATTTGATCGTCGACGTTAAATCCATCCAATAACGAACGATGTTCAAGTCAAGCAGCCTGTGAAGAGATGAAGATGAATTGAGAGACGTGGATCTACTGACAATTTGAATGAAATCGATTTTCGAGCTTCTGTTTTTATTATAATTCAATATTAGATTGTTTAATGATGATGGCTGAAGAGTGAACACGGAGAATGAGATTTCTCTTCTGTTCATGAATTATGTTTCAGTGATATCTGGACGAACGTATCACTTTAAACATCATTTATTTCACTCGTTCTTTACATTAAATTGTCTCATGTTCTCACTCCCTCTGACTTCTGTGCCTCGGTCGGCCAAGGATGGTGTGTGATATCTTGTCAACTAGTTTTCAACTTGACTTTCACTGCAACACATAAGTGTCCCCAACGATCAGCCACCACTGACATTCCTTGTGCCAAGAAATCGTTCCCTCTCTAGCTTTCAAATTAAAAATATAAAATCAGAATAATGATTCCGTGAAGATATTTCGTGGAATTGTTCAGGGATTGCCTTTTATTTCCTCGAAATATTTTTCCCCAGCTCAATTTTATCAAAAATTACGAAGAAAATTTAGAAAAAAATTGTTGAAAATCAAATACGATACCACGAGGTATGGCATGGCATGGCAAAGGCAGAAGAGGTCGTCCCGAAACAAAACCAAAGGTATCACATTTTAACAACACGACGACGACGAGAGAACGAACGAGAAGAAAACAAAAATCCAATTTCGCTTTTTTATTAATGAGTCTCTTATTTTTCCATTCTTTAAAACTCTAAACTCGCGACGTTCTCCGGCTCGAACACAATCAAACAATTATTAGGAAGCTGTTAAGATGAAGATTTGAAGTTATCACCAGACACGAGAGACAGCGAAGGGAGTCACAGAGACACTCCACAAAGCGACATGACACGAGAAGTGAAAAGCAAGAAAGAAATTAAAATTATGAAAAATGGTCTCGCTCGAAATGATTGATACACGCTGTAACAATGAAAAATTAATTTTTGTTTGAGTTACGCATAGCTGAGATGCTTGAAATGCCTTCAATCGACTAATGTTGTCTCTCGTTTCCAGTGAAAAAGGGTGCAAAGTAATTTTTCGATGGAAATGCCTGAGTCGATGATTAATATCGAGTAACGCAGAGGCTAACGACAGGTTATCAATTAGTGCATTTACCACTTCGACTGCGTCTTAATTGCATTAGAGGCTGTGGCTCACTGAGATTTACGATTACTCGTATGTAAATCAAGTCGAAACTACACTCGACAACAATTTTTCATTGTAATTGAGTTGCGTAGCGAATTTTAAATTGCCCAAAACAAATTGCTGAACAAAAACTCTGAGAGTGAGTTGAAGATACAGCCCCGAAGGCACACGAGAAAGATTCAAAGTTGAATGAGACATTTAGCGTAATGAGAGAGGAGGTTCTAGTGTGCCAATGTTTTGAATAACAAATTCGTTTCGGAACAAATCGATTCGGCTTTTTATTGCCGTGAAGGAAACGTTTCTCGTCCCGCAAAGCAAAACTGTTTGAATTTTTATTCTGTGGCACGGGTTCTCAAACGAACCGTTTTTTGCATGCAATACATTATGATTAAATTGTGCAAAAAGGCAATTAGGATTCGACATGATTCGAACATAGAATCATCGTCAGAAGTTATGCTTTGTTGTGACAACTTCCTGATTGTGAGAACTCAGCAATTAAAATTTTACGCTTGCTTTGAGTTGATTCGTGTGAAGATTTTCTTGTGAAAATTTGTTTGGAAAAGGAAAAGTTGTGTTTAAAAATTATTTATTATGGTTGAAATAGTTTAATTAGAAAATTAGCCGAAACATTTCAAACCAAAATAAATTCAAATATAAGGTGGTTAATTGCTATACAACTGTTTTTAAACGGTTCGGAAATCGATTCTCACTTGAAATGCGAACAGAAAACTGTATTTTGTCCTTCAAAATGTTTTTATTTTGCCTTAGTTTTGATCATGATTCCTAGCAACAATGATGTTTACAAATTTTCAATCAATCATTAACGCTGAATTTTTTAACATCACATTAATTCCCCCCACAAGACCCTTCCCTCCCCACACCCAGCTACATTCTCGCAAACGAAGCATTTTCGTTTGATCCTTTTACTATCAAGCGTCATATTGTGTGTTTGCGGGCTCGTTTCATCTCCAATTCAGCTCTTTGTGATATCAATCTTGTTTGATCAATTGTGATGTGAGACTCTTTCACACAATTTGTCCTACAAGTGTCACTCCCGAAAGGACTTTATTTCAAAAACGCACAAATAACACTTTTTTATCAAATCGGCATGTCTCTGAAGGCTTCCCATTCGAAGAAGAAATTTATTCAGTTTTGAAAGCTCTTCAAACCTATCATAAAGAACGGCTTTGATGCTTGGCTTTCTTCTAAATTGTGAGCCAGAGAAAAAACCTTCCCTTTGAAAGGACACAATCAGAGATGAAATTTACTCTTTGACATTTTTTGTTGCAGGAGAATGAAAGGAAAAAACTATTTCTGTTCCATTATATGTCACAACAGAAGGTCTCGCATTTCAAATACACACTCGCAGTTCTATCTCGTTATGCATGTTCGGGTGGCGAACAAAAGGATGAAAGTTTAATGTACTTTGTGTTCGAAAAATCCTTTTCTTCTCGGGTTTTGGGTCGATGATAAACAAGATTTTTCTCGGCTTTTACGTTTCAATTTTAATTTTATAATGGATGGGTTGAAGCTGACTCACTTCTAATGTTCCGATTGATTCGAACAATATTTAAATTGAAAAAGTCATGGAATTTTATGGATGGGGGCGTGTGAATGTTTCTTGAAACACTTTGTCAAAGGTTTTTATCTGTCAAACGGTAGTTTCAACGGAAAACTGAACAAAAATTTTCTGGATTTTAACAATTCTGCAGGTTGATCAGCCGCTTTTTGCAGTGAAGCTGCCAGTTTTTGTGACAGGAAAGTTGATGATTATATATTTTTATGAAGTTTATGATTTAAGTGAAGCATTAAAGTTTATATTGATTCAAGCCTCATTTAGGCAGCTAAACAATCTAAAGCAAATATTTTGATTGTAAATCTTAAACAACATGATCAATATGAACAACAATTAATGAACTAAGTTAAAAACTAGCCTCAGGACATGTTCCATCGTAACAAAGTCACTTAAGCCACCGATTTCTTCAGAACTTCTAATTCTTTATTCACCCGAATCTTAAGCGCCTCAACAGAAGCAATTTTAAGCATTCCTCAATTAACCAGAAGCGCTTAAAGGTTCTTTTGACGCACGAGTCGACTTGACACATGGGCGTTTGGGTGATGAGCCATGAATCCAATAGAAGTGAATGGGCGCACTTCAACAAAAAAATCTCTCGAAGAGATGAATTAAGTCTTGACGAAGCGTGTTCGCTGCTTATGGACAACGGTGATCAAAGCGAAAGAGGCTGGAAATTACTCTCTTTTCACTCGAGTTTCGGAGCTTTAACCGAAGTCAATTAAAAAAACGCAAATAATTAAAAATAATGCTTCAAAATTATACCTTTCTTGATGATCGACAAAGATTTTTCTCTTTCTTCGTCTTCGTTCGCTGCTTACTTTCGGGGCAAGCAAACTTTGATGCTTCGACAGTCAAAATACAGAAGCACTCACTGATTGAAATCGTAAAGCAAACAATAAAAATGTTGATGTGTTCATGTCACAAATTAATAATACACACTTTATTGAAGATTGCCCAGCATGACATTTCAAAAGCGAGCTGAAGCAGGCCAGTTCGCTTCATTGTGTCCACTTTTTATTAAAAGAAACGAAAACCTCGCGCAGGTTGTACCAATCACCATCAGCAAGTATAATTAATAAAAATTGATGAAACGCTCGAATCGCGATTGAAAAATTTTCTGAAATCAATAAAGAAGCTCGAAATGCCTTCGGAATGGCCTAACGGTTACGTGAGTTAAGATTGCTGGTTGGAAGTGACAAAAAAGCGAATAAATTCAATTATTCGTTATGATTTCACGTGGAACCGTGTAAACTCAATAACAAAATATCAAAATAAAATTACTTTCATGTCTTCAACTTTCTAGCTGACATTCACTAAGTTCGAACTGAAGAAATTCCCCGAAAAGTAAAAAATTTGTTGATTCCTTGTCCAGCAGCATCTTTATTTTTTAATTAAACACATGTTAACCAGTGTTTTCTTCATGCTCATTAGTGTTTAAATTCCGAGGTCTCCCGACTTTTCGAATGTCAGCTCATCGAATTTCCGTCTGCTTCCCAGACTCGCTGACTCTGAAAAGTTATGCGAAGTTTAGTGTCAACTTAGTGAAAGTCACGTGAGTCCGTCGTTCATATTTCCTTTCCCTTGCTGCTTGTTTAAAGAACCCACGACGAGTTCGTTCCCGTCATCAATCTATCAGTCGCTCTAAACAATCTCATTAATTCTAATCCGATTACTTTTAACTTGTGCATTTCGCTGTTCAAGTGAAGTCAATCGACTCCCTCTTCCAGTTTTTGATAGTCTTAATATGCTCATTCATCTTTGCAGCGTTCGGCATGCGACACTCAACGTTGGTGTTTGTTTTTGTTCCTTCAAACACTCTTGTATGCTCTTTTTTTGCTTAAATTATAATCAATTGTGACTGATTTCTGTTCAAAACTGCAGAATGATTACGACTTTGCTTCTTTTTGGAAAGGGGTTGTGCGTGTGTTAGGTCAAAGGTAGTTGCTGGGAGACTTAACTAGACTTTTTAAAATTAAATCTTATTTTCTGACCTTAACATTCATTAAAAAACGTTGAAATAGCTAAAATCATAACAAAATTTAACCTCAAAATTTTAAGCTTTTGATCATAAAATTACAATTGAAGACAACCAATAAAATCTTTCATAAAGTTTTAAAGACAACAAACATGACACTTTCTAAAATCCCCTTTTTTTCATGCTCGAAGAGATTTATGTTTTTGTTGAGATTTATGATTAACGCAATATCAAAATTTATGCTTTCTGTAAAATTTATCTCTTGCAACAAGGAACAGTTTTCAGAATACATGTTTTATGCGAAAATAGCATAACATTCAATAGAAAATGTTTTTGTTGGCACAAAGCTGGTACACGAGACTCCTTACAAAATATCAATTTGGCTTTTGTGATGGCAGACAACATCTCAAAATATATTTTAATCTCCGGGGGTTGTGCAGAGATAAAGATAAGCGAAAACTGTATATGTGATTGCGGTTCATTGTTGTGTCACAGGCTTCATTTTACAGTGTCATACATTTTGCGTTAGAATTATTTAAAGAAAGTTTCTTGGAAAGTAAATTAAGCTTCAATAAATTTCCATCGTTCTGTGATTCATCATTGAAGTTGGAAGATTAAACTCGCTGAATAGATTCTATAAATCTTCTTCCACATTCTCGGCTTCACGTTCTTATCTCGGGCTGCGCAGTTTTTTGCTTTCTATTTGGCGTGATATGCTCTGTTTTAATAAATTTATGTACGCATCAATAACTTTGAAAGCATAAAATTAATGCATGTATAAAGCAAGATCATAAATTCAGTGTTCCACTCGACGATTTATAGATTTTTTACTGCTTTACCGAGTTTGCTGACATAAATGGAACATTTTTCTCCACGCCCTTTGAATCCGTGAATGCATCAGGATTATGCTGATGCCGGTGCATTTTATTGAAAAAAGCTGGCATCGATCGACGTGATCGCTTGTTGGTGCATGTGATTTGTCGCAATCTTAAATTTAAAGATTTTTCTTCTTCCCAAAGCCATAATCAGGAGAAATTATAAGATATTCAAGGAGAAGATTTATGTCTTGACATGAATTATGACTTTTATCCTTTTTGCCATGTGTAGCTTCTTGGAAAATGTGACTTTTCCATGAATCTTTTCTTCTCGATGGCGGATAATCGAGTTAATGTTGTGGCTGCTTTTCTTTCTCGGTGCCAACCGATTCGAGGGTTGAAAGAAATTTGGTGGAAATAAAGGGAAGAAGAGAAAGAAAGATTCCGAAGCCATAAATAAAAAAATTCCGCTTTGGACAGTATCATATCCAATATATTTCACTATCATTTATCTGTGAAGATTTACGGCAGCTTGACGTATCATGCTCATGCATTCTCGTTCCCTTTCGTCTGCCCCGGCGTTTGGAATCACACATCGTTTGGTTCTGTGTTTGGTGTAAACTTAAATCCTTCGCTTTTGCCATCGCCTTTTTTCTCTACGAATCTGCTTGTAAAATATGCTTGAGGTTTGAAAGTAAAAAATTCACACTAGAATCGATTCTTAACTGCACCGTTGCTGAAAAATTATTGCTGACCAGAAAGATTTAGCTGGAAAGTGATTTAAGGCCAAGAAAAATCTTCAAGTGACTCGAAAGAATTACGAAAGGATAATTCAAGCAGATAAGCAGCCGATAACGCCATGAAGCGAAGCTCATAAAACACATTTTCAGCGCAGGAAAAATTCAAAACCCATTAATGGTGCTGAACAATTAAATTAAAACCATGATTTCGCCATAAAAAGTGTAAGCTCAACAATAGCTTCGAGAGTTTTTCGAGAGTTTTGTTTCTTCCTTTCTTAATGAAAATGGCATGAAATTTTAATTTTTATTGTTTTTCAAGTTTGCTGTCGCGCAAAACGGAAGGAAAAAACTTTTCAAGAGAAGAAAGTCGTAAAAAATTCTGTGAAAAGACTAGGGCTGTGCGTCAGTGATGAAAAAGTTTAAGTTTTGATAAAATGTTATGACTTTAAACTTGAAAAGAAGTGAAATTTGTGTTTTAGGTTTGAGTACTTTGTTCTTCAAACTTTCAAGCTTTGTATATGTCACTTGATTTACTTAACTACCAAACAACCCCAGAACAACCGTTAAAACTCGTAATAAACGTCTCCTTTTCTTTCGCTCTCAATAAACAATATCCTTATAATAAAAGATGACAAAAAGTCTGTTTTATCTTAATCTCCGTCCGACAACTGAAGCAAGGAGAAAAGACTCTTTCGTTCTCGTCTGAATTGTGTGTTGAAAAGTTCTTCATTTGAGTTCGAGTCTCACTCGATTGTTGAGAATTCAAGATTTTACTTATAGCCGCACAAAAGAATAAAACAGCATTAATTTCCATATTACTCCATTGGGTAACAAAAAATCTTTTGAAAGAAACCAAGTTTGATTGAATTCTCTGAAAGCATGAATCTGGCATAAATTTCCACACATAAAGTCCATGCACAAATAGAATGAAATAATGTTTGACATTAATAAATTAAGTTATAAACTAACAATGAATGAAAATTTGTCTTCATTATTGATATGTGTGCTCGTGAAAAAGCGGAAAATCTCAGATTTTTATATAGTTCATCCTACTTCCTGTACACATTTTCTCTCTCTCAGCAAATATTCGGATCTGTCTGCTGACTCGGAACAATTTTGCATATAAGCGAACAAGAAGAACAGTTTTCCCAGCGATTGTCGAGATGTTCTTCCATCGGAAAAGTCCGACAAGCACTTGAACCGGCTTTTGCGGGTGTGTGCGAATGGAAAATGTTTTTCACTTCAATGGAAACTCGTCGCTGCCAAGCTGATTTCCACGAAGAAAAGTTTAAAAATGGCACTTGATTCGGTGGGCGGGACTTTCCCGAGCCGAACAGCCGATTGGTCACTCACACAGACGCAAAATATTTATCATCCAATTAAGATTGTATCAAATATCTGAATGTTTGCGCCAAAACCGTCTGATGCTGACTCGCTGTACACGGTATACGAATAAAAATGCATTTCTGATATCTCTCGTCACCCCACACAGCAGATTTATGTATTTGAGTTCGTGCGCCTTCTATTTATATTTGCGTCTGTGTTTGGCGAGGTTTTTCTTCGGTGCTGTCGTCTTGCTGTAACTCGTGCGTATCACAACATGATGATGATAAAAGGCGAGAGAGACAGAGAAGCGCAAAAAGTAGTGAAAAGCACTTTTTCAATTCATTAAAAGCCAAGAAGAGTCTCCTCGTGAAGGAGAAAAAACTCATTTGTGGTAGAAGTGATGGGTATTGTTGAGCGTAAACATATTTGTTATGCTCTTTGAAAAATTATTGTACGTGACAAAAGAGTTATTGTTGTTTATGCTATTGATTTTTTCGTCTGCTTCGGCAAACAGTGTTGAACCAGCGTCTCCATCTTTCTCTTGCCTCCTGCTTTATGTCTTGTCGTTGCAAAAATTAATTTATTCAATGGATCAACTTACTATTGAGATATGCTGAGGCATGGCAATTTAGAATCGAAGATGAGGTTTTTTACTTCTAAATCGTAGTTAATTTGGTGAACCAGAGATAACTTTGACAAAAAGATGAGTTTTGTTTAAAACAACATTTTTTAGAAGTTTAAATAAATTGTTAAGAAATAAGTTTTAAAACTGTAGAAACTATAATATTTTTAATCACTTTAATCTTTTAATTCATCAAATTCATGTATAATTTAATCAATACTATAAAGATTTCATCAAATAAATACAGTTTAACCATTAGTTTACCTTTTAAATTCCTTCATAACGCTTTTGAAATTCCCAGAATCTCCCAAAATTCAACGGTTTTCTGGTACAATCTTGTCAACTCGATCTATCATGAGGTATTCATGTCTGCAGCTTTCTTTCACACACTCTCCTTAACTCAAAAAATAATCATCACTTAAGCTTGTGGCAGAAACATAAGCGACAAGTTTTTAATTATCGATTTCTTCTCTCTCCCTTCACGTTGTTTAACTTTTCCCATTTTAATTTGCACATTTGTATTCGCAAGTGCACAAAAAATTGTTTGCAGGCATTACGCTTTTCATTAAAGTACTTCCATATAGTCTCGGAGAAGCATTGCATGCTACACATGTGGGCATCGAGGAAACGTTTATAAAGTTGCTTTTCATGGCACTCTAATGTTGTATGACTATGCAGAATTTTATATTAGCGTCATTTGAGCGGTAGGTCATGTATTTCCATACAAGATTTACTCAAGTTCATAAATTTTCCCCCAGCTTTTTGTGCTTTGTGAGACGACGCAAAACATCTACCGGTTAAAGTTTTCGTTCATCATGCGAGCGAAAACACGGACACAAAAAGGTTTTGATTTTTCATCGCTTTTCAAATAAAATGGAAGCACAAAAAGCATAAAATATTATCTTTTTTGCGCTGGGAACTGTGCGGTTGTGAAATGATGTCATCAAGTGGAACATTTTAGGCCATTTTTGATGAATGTTAACTTCAAAATTCAAAACTAACAATGTTTCATCAAAATCTAGAAAGTTTTTCACCTGTGACATCACTTACAATTTCCCCCACTAGAAAAATAAATGAAAATAGAAAAAATGGAAAACTGCGCATGCAGTTTTAAATTATTTATGGAATCAAACATTCTGTGCACTGGCATTGATGGTGTTGCCTTTGAACAGCAGCTTGCTGAAATATTCCGGCTGAAACTATGGCAAGCCCCGATGAAGCCCATGGCGCACATATTTTAGTGTACGTTTCCTATGCATGTTTCACTTCAATTCATTCACATGACCTTATTTGCATAATTAAATCATTTTAAACTCGCCTAAATCAACGTAAAACCACCCAAATCAAGTTTTTGTTGAGCTTTAATGGCTTTCGTAGTCATTGCATGCTGTCTTTTTTGTGCCATTTGATTTTGATGGTGAAATCCTCACACTCTTATCTCCGCTCATGTTTGCATACACTTGAACTAGGAAAAGAAAATTTGAGAATTTAAATGCAATTCTTTTGCTTTTCTCTCGTAAGCATGAACGTCCAGTCATGTAAATTTATGGCTGCTTATAATTTTCCACTCGAAATTCCATGCTTTCTTCCTTCTTTCGCCCCGAAACATCGGGCGGGAGATTTATACGTCCTGGAAATTAAGTTGAAATATAAATTTTGGCTATAAGGGGAACCATTTGTTTTGAGGCGATTAAAACTATTTGATAAGAAAATGCTTTACAACTTTTCGCCAACTGCATGTGTCTGTCTTCAAACTTCCTTCTCGTTCTGCAGCCATAGCGCGCGCGAGATCCGACAGAGAAGTTGCTGAAATTTATATTGCGCTAGATCAGCGTGAAATATTCATGTGGAAAATCACCATCTTGCCATGTACTGCACCAAACCATCCTATTATGGCCACAGAAATGGAGATTTCAGTGCAGTTTTTTTGATGGAAAAATCAAAGCTGCAATTGCAGCGCTGTGCACTGAAGAACGATTGAAGATGAAGAAGAAGTAACGACAAATACATTTCTGCGAATAAACCGAGAAAAATAAAAATGCAAATAATTATTGCGCGAAGGTAAAAAGAGAAAAACATTTTTCTTAGAAATTCGTTCCCACAAAAAAAGAACGAACGACGAGAATATTTACACAACATGCATTCGATATCAGCAAATAAGACAGCGCGATGTACAGCGAGGGAAGAAGAAGTCGTATGAAAATACGTTGAAGAAAAGAATGTTGCGAGCGTTTGTTCACAGTCAGCATTGTAACATCGGCACGACCTGAGTTGCTTGTCTTCACCAACACAGCGACGAGCCGTGGTGAAGCATTGGGCAATGTTTTACACGCAAGACTTATGCTTCTATGTTGCGTGTACTGTGAAAACATATTCTGTCATTCAACATCATACTGAAGGCTACCGACTCCGCCCAACTTCGCTTCTTCTTTTCCCTCGTACAATGCTGGCAGCTTTATCGATCGTTGGTTGGAAAACTTTTTTTTTCTCGTTGTCGCTTGTGTATCAGGCACACAACTGCAAAAACCGAAGTTGGAAAAAAAACCCGAATGCCGTTTTGTGTTGTTCTTTGCTGCTTTGAAATATGATTCGAGCGTGTACCTGCCTGATTTTATATTTCAGTTCGTTCAGAAGTTTCAGCCCGCTCTGCTGCTGTTCGCGCGTTCGTCTCGAAGAATTTTTTAATTTTCTCTCGATTTGATTTACGAAAAAGAAAGAAATAAAAGAAAATTCGGATTTTTTACATCGCTAATAAAAAACAGAAACTACATAACATTAAATAGCGTGAAAAAGAAAAGAAAATAAAGTAACAAGGAATAGTTGTGTCGTGTCACGCGTTAAAAGAAAACTTTTATGCTGCATGGAAGCAAAGTCGAATAAAATGTAAAACTTTGGTGAATAAGAAAATAAAGTTCGTGATGGTATATTGCACACTTGGAAAAGCATAATAAAAGAAAACTCAAGCATTCAAAGGATTCAAAGGAGAATCACAACAAGACGCATTGAATTGCAAAGTGCTTAACATAATTTTTATAACTTGTTATCAATCGCATCCATAATTTAGATAAAAAATGTTCGATAACTCTGAGGTATTACTATGATATACTATTTGAGACATGGAAATTTCTTCCTTCGCGGCTATCGCGATCAAAGAAAATTATGTTGTTTGAAAGCATATTTCACTCCTTTATCTTCGATCTAAGATACGAATTTATCGCTGGTCGCTGGAACGAAGGCGAATGTGCTTCAAACAAAATTGTTAGTGCGATTTTTGGTGTGCGATATGGTGATGATGACGACGATGATGAGTCCAACCTGATTTTTGTGTGTTTAAGTTCAATTTTTTTTCGGCAATTGATTTTGATCGGTATCGTGAACGTTGGATATAACTTTTTTCGTTCCGAACAACTAAATCAACAAGAAACTGTCGAGGTGTCAGAAAACAATTTTTATAACCGCGTCGTGGAAAGTGTTTTTCATTGTTCGTAAGCAATAGATAAGATTGAATTGTCGCGATAGAGTCAAAAGTTCAGTTTAATTCTTAGAGATAAGATTTCATTTTTATGGGTTTACAATCGATCAATTGAAATTGTCAAGCACCCGAACGAGAGGCAATCAAAATATGGAAAGTTTTTGTGTCGTTATGCAAATTGAAATTAATCGAATTAAAAAAATCACTGCTAATAGTTTCAGCGCAGCCTACAAACAAGTCTTAAGTTTCTAAAACAACCGTGAACTCGCAAATGCAGCTTTCAAGGCTGAGGCGCTTGAACAAGAAACTCAATTCAATTCAATTCAATTTCTTAATTGATTATTAATCAAAAGCATTTCTGGTGATCACAAAATATTTGATTTCAAATTAAGATCAGATTAAGTGAACGCTTATGGTCAATGATAAATTTCATTATTTTCCTGCAGAGAAGAAAATAATTTCTAGTGCGCAAGTGTTGAATTCTCGTTTCTTTGTGCTGCAACTTTGTGGTTTTTGTTCGCTAACAAGCAAATGGCGATTCCGACGGCGAATGAAAATGCAAATATCGAAAAAAACTCGTGGATACCAGAGTGGCTTCGTACATTTATTTATCTATGAGTTTCAGGCGGATAAAAATATTTAAGAATTATGCAAATTCTGGTTCATCATTTTTTGTGAAAAAGTCGTGAGATTTATCCGCGAATGATTAAAAGATTCTAACGCGAATCAGGTATAGCAAACAGCGAGAAAATCTAATAAAGCTTAATAAAGCATTTATCATAAATTTGCCACTTGTTCCATGGGAACCACTCGAGAAGGTTTTCTCTAAACAAACGGTCCAGTGTTTGTATAAAATATTGATTTTGTGCATCGTCTCTGGCCTCATCCCAAAATATTTACTTTTTTCACTTCAAAAATGTTTTCATTTCTACCTGACGCTTGTCTCGGGACGCATTCAACACCGTTGAGAACTATTGTGCAAAAGAAGGAATTTGTGCTCTCTGACGATTCTATTGAAATTTCCTTTTGTTGTTCAATTAATTTTGAGACAAATTTCTTCTCTCGTCTGTGAAATTGGAGCCATGTGATGTGTGCAGTTCTTCTCTCATTCTCACCTTTCCCGAAGGCTCCTAAAATGCAATTATGTTGCCGTCATCCAATACCAACGTTTAAAACCAACCAAAATAAAAGCTGAAAAGATGCAAGAAGAATCAATAAATCATAAAGACACCAAACAATGACTCGATGGGGAGTTTCAGCTTTTGTATGTTCAATTACTATGTATAATTTCAAGCGTTTGTTGGTGAAACATGGAGAAGAGATTGGAAAACAATTTACAAATACTGGTTTCAATGACTTTTAGCATGGCTAGTAGTTTTATTTTAAATGTCCATAAAAATGAAAAACGGAAAGTTGAAATTATTTATAAACAGAAAAATTTAGTTTGATGAAAGATTTCATCTAAAAATTTCTTGCAAAGGTTTTTCCTACTCTTAGTTTCTTACGCTGCTGTGTAAACAGTGCACTGTGCAAATGCAATTTTTAAATCAATTCACAAACTTCTCCAAATCAAATTTCAAACCACACAAATTGCACAAGCTTCAACCTTAAAAAAATGCTTAAAATTCCTATCCTGCTGTGATCATCAATAGCCTTCCACTTACTTATTGAAAGGTGAAATTTAGAAGTTTTTATAAATTGATTTCGTGAAATCCGGTGCGCGTGAATATTAACGAAATTATTATGCGAGAAGTTGCTTTTGCATTCGGTGCTTTCTCTGCGCGTTCTTTTTCATTTGACAATGAAAAATTGTTTTTTAAATTATGTAATAATCGTAAATAATTGAAAATTTGTAGATAAATAATGGTTTTTATCACACTTCTTTGTGCCCGAAAAATAACGATCCAAGATACATCTAAGCACGCTGTCTATCATCAACAACTTTTCTTTTGAATGAGCTGTAATAATTCATCTGCTGTGCGGTCTCTTCTCTTATTCCATTTTTCAATATAGGCTGAAGCCAATTTGAGTCATTGAAAAGTCGAAGAAAGACTTCGAAGAAGATTTATTATCTCAACCGAAAAAAATCGTTCCCGACATCACTGAATATCAATCAATCTATGCATGAAGTGTGCAAAAATGTGTTATTGAAAACTGACCATTAGAAAAGAAGCGGCTGACGATAATTAATTTCCAACCGTAATTGGATGTGTCATAAAAGTTGCGTTGAAACCTCACGCACTCGGAGTTGAATCGACTCGAGGGTCATAAAAAGTAGGAAAAGTTTTCAAAATCTACAACACCGAACAATCAAACAGAAAAGTGCTGATAAGAAACTAAAAATATTCTCCTCGACAGCAAATTGAATTTACTGTTTCGTTTGATAATTGTTGTATTGCTGATTAAAGACGTGTCGATAAGCGCCGCCGTTGTTGGTGTTTCGATAAAGTTTGTTCGGCAAGATTTACACACCTGATCATCAGTTAGCAGCGACTGCTTGATCGGATCGTTAGCTTCGTTTGTCTCTCCTGGGTCATCAGTCGCACGCCAAAAAGCAGTCAAACACACACCCACGTCGTTATCGCAGAACTAATGAATATTTAATTTTCTCTTTTCTGCCTTCCAGATTTGCCAACTGAAATTTATTTCACGCACAAAAGTCAAAAGGAGAATCTGAGACCGTAAAACTAAGTGAATTAAAAGTGATTTGAAGCCGAGTTCTCAAGTTTTCTTATGAAACAGTGTTTAATCTTATCAACAGACATATCATAAACAGTGACGAGTGAATTTTGAACCTAGAAGTTGTGACAGAAACTGAAACTCGGTTGTTAAAATGAAGTTCTGAGTGCGATCGCTTAATAAGAAAAAAACAAAGATTTTGAAGAAAAACAATTTAAAGAACTAAGACATTGACAATGGATATGACATCAACCGCAGAAGCCAGTCGCTGGTATGGCAATCAGCGATTGCCGGGATCGCCAAACACTGCCTTATCAGCCCATCAGAACGCTGGCAGCTCGGCTGGAGGTGTTGACGCATCCGAAATGAGCGCTTATTACGCTTTAGAAAACAGCAATGCCCATCGGAGATACTATTCGGCAGCAGCTGGTTACAGCCCCCACAGTACGTACCAAATGCTTTCATTTCTCCACGATTGTTCTCTTCAGAAAGGCATCTGAATTCTGAAGTAGTTTGTTGACAGGGTGTATAATTAGTCGAATCTCGAACGAAAACACTTAAAAGCACACTCAGAGAAAGGCTGAAAGGATCCCGATTAATGTGTATATCGGCATGTACACAATAATTATTGACATTTTTATTCTCTCCATCAAAGGGTCCGAAGAAGCGAACGAAAAACTTGCTCCAAATTAAATAATTTTCTTGTAAATATTTCTCAAATGCCTTTAACACGCCTCTATCCATTAAGAAAATAATAGATTTGATGTGGTGTGCGAGCGTTCTTAGTAGAAATGCGACACGACGAAGGAAACTAAAGTTGCAAAATCATTGTAAATAAAAGTGCAGGGTGAAAGCGAACAGTTTCGCCGTCTTGAAGTCAATGGAACACCATGATTGAAGACATTTTGAAGACGGTCGGGGTCGACTTAAGGGATGAAGGGAATCGTTTCTGATACAAGTTAGACTTTTGAAGTAGAAATTTGATAGAAAATTAATAAAAAGTTATGCCACTCTACAAACTAAGATCAGTAGGATTCGAACTGTGAAAGTACTTTCAAGATAACTTCACAAAGCTGTTGCCAAATAACATAAATATGCTATTACAGAATAAGGCTTAACTCAATTAAAACAATAAAAATTGCAATTTCCAATCAAAATACAAACTTAAACTAGAAGGTTCCAGTACATCAGAAAGCGAGCTATCACGAAACTTGGCTTTATTCTTCAGTCGTCTTTTCTCTCACTCTCCCAGCGTTATAGTTTTTCAGTCTCTAATGACAAAAGAGATTAACATAAATTTACGAGAGTCATAGCAAGGAGAAAAAAGATGGTGAACGAACGAGCAGAACGGAGTTCGCTTTGTGGATAATTTTCTCTGTTCGGTGGCTATTTTCCAAGCGCATTTTTAATGACATTTTAATGATTTGTGTCTAATTTAACTATTTTCTGAACTCTGTGGCAAAGGTTCCATGTGACATAGACAGCAGTAATGGAGGACAACACATGTATTTTCTATTTTTATTATTTTCTTTTCACTTCGGTTCACCGTTTTCGGGCGCAATTATTTCGTTATTATTTCCTTCGATTAAAATCTCCAACGACCCGATTTACATCACATCACGATTAACTTACGTGATTGCTTCGGACGCTTATCTGGTCATGTAGTTGTGACTTTATCGCACGTCGAAATTCTTTGGAATCAATATCACCAAATTGATTTATGGCGCAGCTCCGTTTAATATGAGTTGTTTTACTGCTGCTTGGCGATGTTAACTTTTTAAAATCGTTATCACAACTTGCCGATAAACTCGTACACGATACATCTATTAACCGAGCGCAATAAAAATGACTTTTTAATCAATCGCTTGTTAAAATTGACGAATTTAATTGAGTGGCGTTATCTCTCAGTGAAAATATCCGTTCCCAAAAACTGCCAGCGAGGCAGTTCACTATCAGAAGAAGGTTTTTCGGGTGGAAATTGCCATCGTGTTGGCTGGCCCCGATAAGACGATTGTTTTAGTAGTTTTAATCTTATCATCAGCTCTAGTTCTGATTAATTTATGCAGTCGACACAAAGTTCTCAACGGACTTTATTCAAAACACATAAAAGTTCTCCCCGAAAACATCTTCAAAGCGCTATCAGAAGAGAAAAGTTCATAAAAGAATGTTTAATGCCTTCTTCATTTATCGTAAGGTGATAAAACATTTTTACGATCCATCATTTAATTATAACAACAAGAATAAAATTAAACGAGAATGAAAATAGTTTTATATGATTTGTTTAATCTGAGAAGCAGCAAAAGCAATAAAAGGCTTCGTTTTCGTTGATTCATCATTGAAAAAGGCTTACAAAGTCGTAAAAACGTTTTCTCTCCTTCGAATCGTTATTTTGATGGGCTCTTGGACCGATTTTGATAGGGAGTGAAGCGGGGAAGAGAATAAATAAGAAATTAAGATGTTGTACCGCCAGATTCCTCATAAAATGGAGGCGCACCGAAAATTAAAACCGCTGAGATTTATGCCCATTCGTACACACGTCAGTGAAACTTTACAACTCTTCAGCATTCATTTTATTCACGAGAAATAAAAGCCGAGCTTTATGTGCTGGTGAAACAATGTAGGAAAGTGGGAACAAATGAAAGGTGCTGAATGTACGCGCCACTTAATTGTTCATAATAGAAAATTCGCTTCTTCATGCCCTGAAAAACAAAAACTTTTTTAAGCGACTCTGTTTTTGTAGCGCTTTCCTTCTTTTTTACCTTTTGAGAATTACTTTACAACTGATCCCGTCTGAGAAGTGGTTTTAAGGGAAAATTAAGCACTTGACCTCACGAGGGACGAGAATGAAAGACAAGAAAAGCAAATCGGATTGCAGTTGTGCATCGGGGAAAGTACAAGGAAGGCGCATAGGCAATTTGAGAAGAAAAGGATTAAGGGCAGATAATCCATAAAATACCACTTGAAGATCTCGAGTGCTTTGCAAATTTCTACCTAAAAATGTCTCCACGAACAACAACACTTAAACAATTGCTTGTTTGGTCGTAAAACGTGATGAACTGTCTCAAGTTGAACATTCTCGGTCGTAATTCTCGTCGTCTGCCCTTAATAATGATTGTAAACGCCTAGCTGTCTTCAAAATGAAGAAGGAAGAGTAAAATTGTAACAATTACTCAATGATTATAATTTTTTATGATGAAAGCTTGCAATTGCAATAAATTAAAAGAGAAAATTTCTGTCTCGAGGAGCTATTAAGAAGTCATTAAAATATTAGCCTTAAAGATCATTTGCAGCCAGAAAAAATTGTAAACAATGCGTGGGTGATTAGCTGAGGCTGCGAAATAGAGAATTGTGCAATGGACGCTTGGATAACTTTGCTGTTTGTTTAAATGAAGTCAGAAGAATTTGTGAATAATTTGTGAATTAGATTCAAACAGTTCAGAACTCGGTTCGAATCCTTACACATCTGAAATGTTAGTAAATGTTAATTTTTTGTAAAAAGCGTCAAAACTGAATCAAATCTTCGCTTTGCGACACAAAAACCAAGTCCAATTCCTAGAAACTCGACAACATCGCGTCA